>PVKA01043734.1:0-16586 GCA_004027165.1 Ctenomys sociabilis
CACAGACAAAGGATCTACAGAGTAAGGTGCAGGATTACACCATAAACCCTGAGGGGACTTCACTGACCTCAACAGAAACAGAAGCTACATTTTTTGGTATATAGGTCTTGCTCTATCTAGGTGTTAACCGTCTAGCAGAAAAGTATAAAAATGAGGTATACAACGCGGGGCCATAATAATAAGTTGAGCTGTAAATGGCCACAGTCGTCAACTTCTTCATATAACTCACTATTGTTGTAGAATGCTGGACTGTGTTGGATTGTGTCGTCAAGTTCAGGCACCTAAATTGGTTGAATGCCAGTGGAGTGCCCATCTTTGACAGGTGTAGACAAAGGAATGGGTATAGAAAGGAAGAATCAAGATGTGTGTGCATGAACATACAGTTGAGATGGATATGCTGTGCTTTTACATAATTCTGTGAGAAATGGGATTTGCGCTGGTAGTGGTTGGACAGGATATTGTGTTGGCTTCTAGTACTATGGACAACCACTAGGAAGATGATGAGGTACAAAGTATTAATTATTGAATCTGTGATATCATTCAGATATAAAAATAAAATAAGTATATAGCTACATTCTCTTAATTCACAAACTGGAGTATCTGCTATAATAATATATGTAAGTACAATACCATGTATGCACCTTGTACAATAAAACATCACAAAAACAGGTTGCAATGTATTAATTTATGGAATCTGTCCTGTTGATTTGTCTTGAAATTGTCTCATTGCTCTTCTTCAATTAAAAAAATAAATAAATAAAGCATTTGAATTAAAAAAAAAAAAAAAACTAAAAACAAAAGTAAAAAAGGCACAATCAAAAAATGAGCCACTGGACACCTCTCAGAAATACAAATGCCAACAAAACACATGAAAACACTTTCAACACTGCTGGCCATTAGAGAAATTTAAATTAAAACAATGAAATTTAATCACACGTCAGAAATACAGAAATCAAATTCTGGCGAGATCTGGGGAAAATAAACCCTTTTATATTGTTAGTAGAAATGTAAACTAAAACTAGTATGGAGATTCCTCAAAAAACTAAAAACAGAAACTGCATTCCCCTTCTAGTTATCCGCCCAAAAGCCTTAAAGACATCATATTATAGCTGTACACAAAGAGCATGTTAAAGCAGCACAATTCATAATAGCTAAATCTTGGAGGTTACAGATAAGGAAACTACAGTATTTATATACAGTGGAGTACCACTTTCTCTAAAGATCAAATTTCAATCATTTGTAGCAAGACAGATGGAGACTGAATTCATAATGTTAAATTATGAATACTCATAAGTGAAATAAATCAGACTTGCATGTGGAAACATTGTATTCCCTCTAGTGTAAGAAATTAAGAGTAAATAAGATGTAAAAGATACAATAGATACTGTGAAAGGGAAAAAAGAACAAAGGAAAAAACAACTGGGATGGGGGAAAGGAGAAAACAAGGAGTGTGTGTGTGTGTACACACAAGACAACCAATATAAGTTTACTACTAATTTCTATTAGTCCACTGAAAGGAACAATTAGTGCTTACACTATCTGGTCAGTTTTGCATGCCTATATTTGGTAATCTGAGCAACTAGTTTGAAGGTAACATACAACAGAACAACCATTGTTAATTTCTTATGTTTTTGAAAATCTGTGTTATTTTAGTCTTTTCAAAATAAAAATAAACAAATCAGATACACAAACTTATATGCCAGTGTTTTTCTTATATGAGAAGCACAAACTATAGACAGAAAAAATAGAAGACAGATGAGAAGAAACAGGATGACAGATGCTACACAAATGGGAAAGGGACCAAAAGGTAGGAGGAGGAGGAAGGTAAAGAAAATTCTCACGTGGCATGTACAAGGACAATAAATAAGCTAACTGCATTTGTATACTACAAACATGTATTTTTAAAAAATCACAATCAACAATTAAAAGCAGGCTTATTTGAGTAAAAGATTTCACCAATATTACATTATTGGGCAATCATTTATTTAAAATAATGTTCTAAATACATATAAAAATAAATCAAGTATTGTTTCTATTTTTCAGGTGTTAAAGTCTCTGCAATAGAAAACAGAAAGGACCTTTATAAACTAAACATCACTTTAAAATTACTTCACATTTATTACTGTGCAGTATTGTTTTTACAGTTTATGCTTTGCAAATTTCCAAACTGTTTCTTTGCAATATACCTGTTCATAATGAGAATGTATCAGACTTTTACGAAGGGCTGTTTCTCATTTCATACACACAGAACCTAATGCAGACAGCACTGCATCCTAAAGCCAACACAACTCCTTAAGAGCCACAGGTGCAGTGACATGGATACAAATATGGCTGTGGGAGCATTATTTAACATTCAAATCAGCACTCCTGGTATCAGAGGTGAAGGCATCTTAATAGAAAATACTCACATTTAACATGTCTAGACAAAGACATCCTTAAGTAAATCATTAGCCTTATTTATTGGAAAAATATAAAAAGTTCAAAGATTTCTCAATATATTAAGTTAATCTCAGGATAAACATCACTATATATATATACAACTTGAAAAGAGAAAGATTAATTTTAGAGAAAACTTTCAAAATTAATTTTCCAAATTGGTGTGTGCATGGGTAGATTCAATTTCTTATCAGATAAATGCTGAATTATCTCTTCCACAATATATGCATTCAAGTATCCTCCACAAAACAGGTATTAGAAATTAGAAAATATTGATACTACTTCACCACCCTTAAGGTGTCCATCTTATCACCTTAACCAGATGTGGAAAAGAATCTCATTTTTAATCAATTTCTGAATAAAACAGGACTTCAAATTACAGCATATTATTGTTATTATTATTATTATTATTATTATTATTTATTTATTTTTTGACAGAACTGGGGATTGAACTCAGACCCTTGTGTTTGCCAGGGAAGCACTTATTTTACTGAGCCATGTCCCTGGCCCCTACAACATATTATTCTTATAACTTATATAATCAAATGTAAATTCGATTTAAATATAAAACTGACATGTGAGTAAAATGCAGTAAATATGTTTCTTTTTCTCTATTGAGAAAAAAGAATTTAGCTTTAAGCCCTTATTCTGAAATTATGTGATTTTTTAAGAAATTCTGTATGATATTTGAAAATGTTATTACCAATAGAACTGTAAAATTGACTTATGGATGCTTTATAATAAATTCCAGTAAAAGAGAGTTCGATGATCTTATGAAAATTTCTATTATGAACAAGGAGAAACATCAAAGGGGCAGAACATTTTTAAGGACCAAAATATATCAAAATGCCATAATATTTAGAAAATTTTAAATAGCATGCTAAAATATTTTCAAAGTCTTATTTCATTTCATCAAAAGTCACAAGTAGACACTATAATAGTATTAAAAAATGCAGGACAAGTTATACAGAATGTTTTAAAAAAATTTGAAACCCGAGAGGTAGTCAGAAGTAACCTTTATAAAACACACTGTCTTAATCTGAGACTCAGATGCAGTATAAAATTCTTGTATTTTAGGTAATTAAAACAAGAACTGAGTAGGAAATTTAAAAGATAGCTAAATCAATACTACAAATGGAATACTCTTATTCGGAAAGAATGGCTAAGAATAAAAACTGGACCACAGATATAGAATCCACTAGCCAAATCCACTTTAGCTGTTGTTGTAAATAAAATTTCACTGAAATATAGCCATATCCAGTTTGTTTACATATTATGTATAACTTTTTCATACCCTAAGGGCAGAACTGAGGGACAAAGGTCATGCAGTCCACAAAACCTAAAATATTTACTACTCTCATAGAAAACTTGCTGATCTCTAATCTATACATACTGTTGATGAGGACTTGCTGAACAGCATTGAAAAAATTAATTGCAATTATCATTACAATGGAATTTAACTCTGCAGAATATAAGATGCTAGTTATGCAAGCGTTCAATTTATCATCTCTAAAATAGTCCCAATTTTTTTATTTTTGTGCTTTAATATAGAAAAATGTATTTCCAGTTTTACTATTAAAAAGAGATTAAGGACAGCATGATCCAACAGAATTGTGCACTAATGGACATATTTCATATTTGGACTGCCCTGATAAAGTAGCCATTATCTGTGGCTAGTGATAAAAATGTGGCTGATGTAACCCAAGAAGCTAATTTTTTGTTTTAATTAAATTAAACTGCAATATGTAACTTGTGGCAACAATACTAAACAACACAGACACAACACAATTTAATTGATATTCCAAACAGATTTTAAAAAATGATTTCAAAAGATAGAAACATATCTGAAAGTAAGAAGTTTCAGCAGAAATAAACTACAGATTCTTCCCTCCATAAACTCCTTAATAAGTAAGAAAAAATCAAACTGAAGCTGTTTTATCACTGCAACACGTCTTTTCAATAAAGGTAAAATTAACACATTGTGACATGTCATTTTTATGCAGATAATTTTAAGCTGAAAAGCAGTAAATGAGCCAATACATTTTCATTGATTACATTTAAAAGTGAGCAGTTCTTAAGTATTTTTCAGCTTGCTTTCCAATCATCTATTAAAAATGTGAACTTACTCTCCACCTTCTAACACTTCAGCCAACCTCTCCAGAACTCCATGCCTCTAGCAGATACCTGTGAAAACTGTTCAGTGAAATTTTGTATCATTTCTAACATTTTTTATTATTTTATATTCTCTTTAGAAAATTAAAAAGCAAAAAGAAAACTGTGGCCTTTGCAGAATCTGTATTTCCATAAAGTAATTACCATGGTTAAATCTTCCAGACAGTTCACCTTATATGGTATGCCAAAATACATCCATTCAAAAAATTTTAGGATAAAAGCAAAATCAAGTTAGAAAAATCATCATGTATAGTTCTCCATGTGCCTACATCAAGACTAGTTTTATATGGACCAATAACATAAATTTAGATACACTATAAAATTTTGTATTACTGACTACATGTTGAAATTTAATCCAATTACTGGTGTAACAGAAAACATTAAAATAAGAGTCAACTTGAAATTACAATACTCAGAAGATGAATGTTTGAGATATGTGCTTAATTACATCTTCCAATTATTCCAGTGTGCTCTCTCCAGAGAGTTAATTTTATACTTTGTTTTAAAAGTTAGCTGGCAAAATTAATTTGTGGCATTTTTATTCCAACATGCCTATGTCAAGCATCTTAACCTTTTATAATCCAGAAACTGAAAGGTATAAAACATTTTAAGGGCACTTCTGTTCCTGTTTTCTTTTGTAGTTTAATCAGACGTTGCAGCAGGAACTTTGACAGAAAGGTTTCTCCGGGCGCTGGTAATGTGCCGCTGTTGTGCTAAGAAGGATCGTGCAGGGCCGCAAGGAGCGGTATCTTTGCAAGCACCGCCCACGAGCCTGGACTCCATCCCCAGTTTCTGGAATGCCAGACTCTGATCAAGAGCAAAATAAAGCAAAATAATTAATTTTAAACACACACACACACATACACACACACACACACACACACACACACACACACACACATTTAGTTTATAAAGTACTCTTCATAAATATAAGTCATTTAACCGTCAAAATAATTCTAGAAAGCTGAAGCTTTCTTTATTTCTGTGGAAGAAAACATAGATCCAAGAACTGACTGACCATGGCAATACTAGTAATAAAGCAAATAACTCCATTTCTCTATTTTAATATACTAAATTTGAAATCTGTAAAAACAGTAGTTTAAAATAATATCTTGAAATTAGGTCTAATTATAGTAATACAACAATGTTCCAAAATAAATTTCTGTGTTTGGGCATTTTCTCCACTGGCTCTGCACAAATTTATGATACAGCAAAACTTATGTGGTACCTGAAATAAGGTTCCTGGATACACAACTATGATAACTTTGACTGTGGAGTCTCTTATAAGAAAAGGCAGTAATCTCACTAGATATACCTCACAACAAAACAGTTATGGAACTCTGCATCATTAGTAGCTAGTAAAATACAGGAGATACCGCAGATGTTCAACAAATATAGAATGAAAAAACTCAAATATGTGATTTACTATTTGGCTCTATTATCTTCATTGATTTAAGGCATCAAGAGTGTATAGAGAAATACGGACAATAATATATAGTTGCTGACCTCAATTAGGATAGTCAACAAAGGAAAAGGTTCTGAAAACATCTCCCATAAATTTCAGTGAAGGCCCTCCTAAATTAACCCATATTTTACCAAACACATTTTAAAAAGGCAAGAGCACAGACAAAAAGTATGGTAGCATGAAAGAATGAGGTAGGCATGACACCTAATCACAGACAGACAACTAGCCTCACGTGGTTGAAGTGTGGTGTTCACACATGATGTGTCTAAAATTATCAGGCTGAATGATACATAATTCTGGAAAACGAGAAATTATTTTCTATTCTAATTAGAGCAACTCAGAATAACCTTATATATCACAAAACACTACTCTCAAAAATATCTCACTGATACTAAAGATTGCAAAACAAAATACATTTCAAATTACTTCATGCTATTTTTACCTTGGTAGGACAGAGAACATTAGGAAAGAGCAATATCTGCCTAGTTTTGCATTTCACAAATATTTCTATATTTCAGAAACCTTTCATGAGTTTAAACTTTCAGTTCAAATATAGCAACTTTTTATGCCTGTGCTTAATGAACATCAATTAAAGTTAGTGAGTCACAACAATTTAGTGAATTATGACTAACATTTAAAGAAATAGAATGTGAATGGAAATATGTGAGCATGCCAGGTGTGGTGGTATATGCCTGTAATCTCAGCACTTTGGAGGCTGAAGCAGAAGCATCATTGCAAATTCAAAGCTAGCCTGAGCTGCAAAGTGAGCTCAAGGCTAGCCTGTACTGCATAGCAAGACCCTGTCTCAAAAAGACACAGACACACACACACACACACACACACACACACACACGAATGTACAGAGTAAGCATAACTTTTGTCTCAGATATATAAATATCTTATATAATATGCCCTAGTTTACATAATAATATGTTTCATCGCATTGTTCCTGATGAAAACAGTTTTCTAAACCCTGTTCAAAATAACAAATCATTGGCTAAGTTTCAACTCACCTTATTATACCAGGCAGAAACAATGAGTTTTTCTTCATAATCACGGAATTTTGCTACTTTACATTCACTCTGGTAAAAAAAGAAAAATTAAAATCCATCAAAGTCCTCTCATTATTTAAAACAGAATCCTGTCTTCACTATTTCACTGTTCAAAAAAATGCATTTGTGAGGCACATAAAATAGTCAAATGTAAATAGAATGATGTAAAAACACACGTATATCCCTTTAGGAAAGGCTAAAATTTATTATTAATAAGTACTCATAGAATGTTATTTCAAAACACACACACACACACACACACATTCTTAGTGCTTCTTATGCTACTGTTACTTATAACTTGAGAGAAAAAAACTGGTTTAGGTATTAAAAAAAAAGTTTCACCAGCAGAGGAGTTAAAACTAAGGAGAAAGAGGAGGTAGTAAAAATCAGCACTAGTAGTCTTAGCACAAATTCTTCTCTCTCAGTTCTTGGTGGCCTAAACATGTCCACACAAGAAAGACAGATTAATAAATGGTGCTGGAAAAACTGGCTCTCTACATATTAAAGACTCAAACTAAACTCTTGTCTATCACCATGCCCTAAGGTTAAAATTAATCAAAGATCTAAATACTAAAACAGAAACTCTAAATCTATAGGAAGACAAAGTAGCAAGAAATATTGAAGATATAAGCACACAGTTCATGAGAAAAACCAAACTATGGAAATTACTTCAAAGAATAATCAGTATCTCATCTTATTTTTTTTTCTTTTTGGTCTTTTTGAGACAGGGTCTCACTATGCAGTACAGGCTGGCCTCGAGCTCACTTTGTAGCTCAGGCTGGTCTCGAACTCACAACAATCCTCCTGCCTCAGCCTCCCGAGTGCTGGGATTATGGGCATGTGCCACCACGCCTAGCCCAGTATCTCATCTTATTAAGAAAAAAAAATTCTACAGGAAATCACCAACAGCTGAAAAAAAAGTCACAGAGTAAGGAAAAAACTACAATAAAAAGAATTGAAAAAAATAAGAACTCCCAAATCCAAAGATACAATACAAAAATGGGCATTGAGATGAATGCAAACTTCTTGGGTGAAGAAATACAAGCTGAAAATATAGAAAAATCTTCAACCTCACTGGTTATTTGAGAGACACAAATAAACACAACACTGAGATTCCATCTTACTCCAGAAACAATGGCTATTATCAAGAAATCAACCAATAATAAGTGCTGGAGAAGCTCAGGGGAAAAAGGAACCCTTCTTTATTGTGTTTATAACAGCACAATTTGTAATAGTTAAATATTCAGAACAACTCAAACTCCCATCAACCAAGGAATGGATAAAAAGAAATGATATTTTTATACAATGGAGTACTACTCAGCTATAAGGAAAGATAAACCTGAGTCTTTTATGGGTAAATGAATGCAACTATACAGACCATGCTCAGAAGTGAAATATATTGGACTCATACATGTAAACATCATATAGTCTGTCTAGTGTAAGAAAGTGAAAAAGTAAAAAAGATCCAACATGTACAACAAATAATTGTGAAATGGGAAAAAACTGTTCAAAAAGAATAAGAAACATGGGGTGGGGGAAAGGAGAAAAAATATATATATCTGTATCTACACAAGACAGTTAAATAGTTACATCAGTTATTTCTATTAATTGAAAAGTTTGTGCTTATAGTTTGATCCATTTTTCATGTCTATAGCTTATAATTTGAACTTTGAAGAAAACGTGCACAATATATTAACTATTGTTACTCTATTATCTTGTTTTAAAATCTTGTATTATCATTTTCTTTTTTCTCTTAAAAATTCTTGGCAGCCTATAGTCATCTTCCTGTGCAATTGTAGAGACATCCTTTTCCTAAATATTGTAATACAGCTAACTGTTTAATTCTGTTGAGCACCACCTATATCTGGCTTATATAATAATTTATAAGCTTGAAAAACTTTAATCTTCCTTCAGCAAGATGCTCTCTAGTGTAAGAACCTGAAAGAATAAAATCTGAAAGGTATAACTGATATGGTAAAATGGAAGGAAAATAAACACAAGGAATAAACAAGATGAGGGAAAGAAGAAAGGAAAACAAGGAAGAGGGGAAAACATGTAAGTTTACAAGTTTTATACACAGGATAGCAGAGATGATTATACTGCTAATTTCTGTTGATTTTTGGAAGGCAACAGTTGAGGATTAAAATTTTTACTTTGATCAATTCTATATGCTAATATTTATAATACAAGCAACTTCATTGAGGACAGCATTGGGAACCTACTTCAAACATCATTAATGATAGACATTCTCACTAGTTGTCACTGGGAAATAATCTGCAATACTAAGACATCAGAGATTATTATCTAGTGAAGTCACACTATTAGAGAAGGACCGAGGAACGGAAAGGAGAAGTGATGATTTTAAGTACCAGTAAAGCTATAATCTTGATCTTCAATTTATGTAATATTTAACATTAGTGTCTTAGTTACTCTTCTCTCATTGCTGGAACAAATACCCGACACCCAAAATGAAGGAAGAAAAAATTCATTTAGCTCAGCTGGCTCCAAGGCAGAGTGGCACAAAGCAGAGAAAAACCTTTCATGGTGGTGGCAAAGAGCAAGAGCCCACAGGAGATGGCAGTAGCTCAAGCTGCCAGCTTCTCTTCCCACCTTATATTGTAATGCAAATTACCTTCCCCAAGGCATGTGCAGCATCCACACCCACAGTAATCAATCACAAACTCCAGAAGCTTCCCCAAGACTGCATGAGGCTTTAAGGAGACACCTAAACACAAATCATAACATTTCACCCAGGACCCCCAAAGACTCATGCACCTCCCCTTATGCAAAGGCCATTCTAGTCCATCTCTGAGAGTTGCCAAAGTCCCAACTGTTTCAGCACTGCTGAAAAGTTCAAGTCCCAAGTCTCCTCGAAGATCCAAAGCAAACTCTCAACCTTGAGCCCCTGTACAAATGAAAACTTAAACACTTGCAACATTCAAAGACACAAGACAAACATTACCATTGCAAAAGGTACACACAGCAGGATACCAAGCATTGGAACCAACACAAGTCCAAAATCCAGCAGGGCAAACATTAAGTCCTGCAGTTCCATGTGAGACATCCAAAGCAAGCTGTGCTATATTGTGAGCTCCATGTGGCTCCACCCATATGGCACTTGTGAGCTCCTGTGGCATCTCTCTTAGGCCAGCTTTGCTCCCTCCTTACAGTTTTACTTATATGATCCACATTTCTTGCTTTTCCAAACTTTTGGGGTTTCCACTGAATAGGCTGCTCACTCACAGCTTCACACTCTGCCCTCTTGGGGGCACACTGCCTGGTCTCCCAGGCCTTCTTCTTAAAACCATTGCCACATGGATGATGCCAAGGTCTGCTGCCATCTGGAGCAGTAGCCAGGCTTCCTTGCTCTTGGGTGTAGGGATCAAGTGCCTAGATGGCTGAGCACTCTGACCCTGATTCCTAGGAACAAATTCTCCATGCCAGAGCCATTTTGGAATGTGGCGCGGCAGCTGCCTCCATTCTGGAACATGGGGCACAGCGGATTTCCCCTCAAGGCAAAAGTCCCTGACCTTTGCAGTTCTGAGGCTGCAAAGGGTGGAGACCTGCCTCCTCCTATGATGCCCTCAGGCCATCCTTTCCATTCTAAGGTTCCTTCCCAGCAATGGAGATCCTCTCAGCTCATCTTTTCAGTCCACAACTTTCTTGGCACACTTCCTTGCTGGCCAAACTCACAATATTTTGAACCATCCTTGCTGGGCTCCTTGCTCTTCATTCTCAACATAAATCTGGCTAAAAGCCCCCAATAACAGCCAGGTGACCGCCCCAATATTTGGCTGCTTTGAAATATCTTTTGAAAGATTAATAAGTCTGTCACGCTTAAACTCAGTCTTAGGCAAAGTCTCTGGACACAAGCAAAATTCAGATAGTCTTTTGGCCAAACCACAGCAGAAATCATCTGGAGTCCAACAACCAATGCGGTCATTCTTCCCAGCAGAAACCTCCCCAGCCTGGCTTTCTATCAGCCTTCTGGTTTTCTGAGCTTTGACCAGAATCTCCCAAACAGAACAACTGAAGCTGTCCTAGTGCTTCAGGTGACGTTGTAGACAGGTGAGTTATCTAGAAATATTTTTGGGCAGTCAGGCAGGGCCAGACCCTCGAAAGAGATAATACTGGAGACAAGATATCTTGCAACTCTGGGAGGGATGGATGCTCCCACTGTGGGCCAGACCTAAAAACCAAAGATCAAACAAATGCCAACCTCTCTAAAGACTGGCATCTGAGATTAATCATCAACCTGAAGGAGACCAAGAATCATTAATCCGATACTACTAACTGATAAAGTACTGTTCTACATTCATGCCTGCTTGCTACATGACTAAATCCATTTGGTCCTGGACTTAATCAATTTTACCTGAGCAATGATGCTTGTAATCCCATAGTTTTGTCCCACCTCATGCCCACCTAAGTGAGTTCCCATGTCTTTACCATCTTAGACCTGGCTCATCACATGGTTTTACTTTATAAAAGTCCCTGGAAGATACAACTTTCTGGGGAACTACCTGCTTGGGCCCCCCTCCTGTCTCTCTCTTGGACAGGAGCTTTCTTTCCCTCAATAAATCTATTCTGCTCATAACCTCTGTTTGTTCTTAAAATTCATTCTTTGGTTTTAGAGAACATGAACTCGTGCAGGTCAGGTCAGGAGATCATTTTACCCTATGTCATTTGGAGGTTCCCTATATCATTTGGAGGTCACCTACCTGAGATCAGTTTTTCTCCCTGTATCGACTCCAAACTGAACTTTTCCTATCTCTTCCCATAAACCAGTCCCCAAAACTTGTAATCCACATGTTCAGGTTTAGCCACAGCAACAACCCCACTTCTGTGGTACCAAATTCTGTCTTAGTTACTCTTCTGTCCTTGCTGGGACAAAACTTGGCACCCAAAATGAAGGAAGGAAAATTTATTTAGATCGCAGTTACTGGAGGTTTCAGTCCACATTCAGCTGGATCCAAGGCAGAGTGGCACAAGGCAGAGAACAACCCAACCTTTCATGGTGGTGGCAAACAGCAAGAGCCACAAAAGAGAGGCAGAAGCAGCTCAAGCAGTTAACTTCTCTTCCCTCTTTACATTGCAAAGCAAATTACCTGCCCCAGGGCAGGTACAGAATCAATCACAAACTCCAGAAGCTGCCCCAAGACCACATAAGGCTTTGGGGGGGACACCTATACGCAAACCATAACAGTAGGGGATGCTGAAGTACAAAATATATCAAAATATCTGGATATATAAGATTTGCCATTGTGCTTGCTTTGGCAGCACATATACTAAAATAGGAATGATACAGAGAAGATTAGCATGGCCCCTGTGCAAAGATGACATGCAAACTTGTGAAGTGTTCCATATTTTTAAAATTAATTAAAAAAAAAAGATTTGCCATACAGTATCTGGACATATGTCAATAAGAAAACATGTGCAATGAATTCATGAGTCCCAAGTACATACACTCATCATAGACAGATAACTAAACTTTGTACAGAGGGAAGATTCTTGGGTTACGCTTCACTGAGCAAATAGTCTATTTTCAGAAAGCTCTTCCTAATTCTTTCTCCAACACAAGACATGGTCTGAGCCAACAATGATAGCAAATGCACATCAGTATGTTGTAGCCTCTAGATGCAAAGTTAAGTTTTGCCACAAAAATATGCCCACCACAGGCCATATGTACTTGCTCAGAAATAATAACAAGAAAAAAGACCTAAGAGTAGAATGTATATCTCTGAAATACAACACTCCCAGTCAATTTAACAACAAAGCAGCTACCATCTCAGAATTTCAAGGCCAGAGCTCTGCAATTAACATTCTGTCAAGCAAGACGAAGTAAATAGCCGCAAGTCATCATAGTATTAAGAGTAATGATTTTGTAAAACACTGCAAAATAAATCAGAACATGATCAATTATAAAATCTACAACACAGAAGTATATATTGATACTCTTACTCATAAAAATGACTGAATCACTAGCACAAAAAATATCTTTACAATGTAAAGACTCAAGTAATCAATAAAATCATTCCATTACCAGAATAACTTTGCATATATAGATCATTACTTCAGGGAATTATTGAGATCCTGTACCATTTTCTTCACATTCCAGCTAACTGTGAATTCAGGTGGGGATTCGGGAAAGGATAGGACAAATGCCATTAATTGAGTGAATGCATTACCTCTTTTAAAAGATAAGCTCATTTTTTTTCTATTTTTTTATAAATGAAATCATATTCACACAATTAGAAAAGTATGACAGCAGAATTCTATTAGGAAGTAAGGGGCATGCATGATTAGCAAATAAGGTAGATAAACACTGCTATGTACAAATCTAATGAAATAGTGATATGCTTTATAATACACATACTATGTGCTAAATATCAACAGCTAAAACTTTTTATAAAACTTGATGTTAATGCAGACATATGATAGCAGTTAATTACCAGGGTCCACAGAATAATTAAGAGAAGTAAGTATGATATGGAAGTTTTACCTCCAGAATCTCAATTCTTCTCTCTTTCTCTGCCAGCTGCTTTCTAAGCAGCATTATTTCAGCTGACGCTGGATTTAATTTGGGATCTAAAGTTTTTATTACCTGTTTGAGAGAAAAAATTTTGTTTAAAATATTGAAAACACAAGTATAAATAAAAGCTGTAAATACAGTAGAAAATTATCCACAAATTCCTAGGAGGTCATCGACAGTTTTATTGTGAGAACAGAAATAACTATTTGAGGAAAAAGATGATACGAAATTTTAGTAAAAAATGGGAAGATCCCTATTCTAAACTCAAATTTCCCATCTGCAAGGAACAGTACTTAAGTAGTTATTTTAGCTTTTTCAACACTCCAATTTTGAGCAATGAGTTCTTAAAAATAATCCTTTCTACATTATTCTTAATGGTGAATTTTAAAAATTCAAAAGAAATTTAGTAACAGTAGAATATGCTGATTTTACAAAGAATAAAAATTTCATAGCCACCACTTTTTTTACAAGCATCTACTCAAATGTGAAGTGTAATTAGTGTATCAGATAAATATAATAGGTACTAATTATTTTATCTGCAAGTATTAGGGTGTTCAATCATATATGTAAATGACTAAAAGTTGGATTAAAGAGGTGTTTGGTAAGAATGTAATACAAAGCTGCAAAACTCTATGGATAGCATTCAGTTATGAAGCTAATTTTGAAAGGTATGAATTACAAGCAAAAACTGTACCTCCAATAACAAAGGACATCTCTATGAGGTAATATAAATCTATTGTTAAAGGTTCAAAATTATTTAATGACATAGGAAAATGTCATACACATTTAAAAAGGTAAAGCAAAAAAAAAATAGAAGACATTGAGTTTTCCTTGGGGTTTACACATTCACAAACCAACTTCTGAATGTGAATGTGTGCCAAGCACACACTATGGGAGACAGGGATCCAGCCGATCAAAAGAAACAACACTCAGCCTAATGGTGTCACAGCAGATCACACTACAGAACTCAAACTGTCATTTAAGTTGTCAATCCGTTAATGACTGCATGACAAAAGGTATGGTAGTGATACTTTTGCATTTCTTGAATTTCTTTTTACAGTGGCAATATCATTTTAACATCTGTGTCCAAATAATGCAGAAAAATAAATGTTTATCAAAGCAATTATCTTCCAAATAACGATGATATTAAACAAAAGGAGTCATTGCCATTTTTCTTTAATTAATTATAGTCCTTTTAGAAAACCATTTATAAATACTTAAGAAGTATCTTCTTAATGTAGTCTTATCCTTTGATTCAATAATTTTATTTTGGCCAGGTGTAGTGGTGCATGCCTGTAATCTCAGCACGGAGGAAGCTGAGGTAGGAGGATTGTTTACGTTTTGAGACTAGTCTGGGCTAGAAATTAGCTCAAGGTCAACCTGAACTGCACAGGGAAACTGTCTTAAAAATTATTTCTAGGAAGCAAAATTAATAAAGCAAAATAAGGGGAAAGCTTTCATATATGTAGTTTCATAAAATAGGTTATTTTCAGCCAAAAAAGTGCAAAGGAAATAAAAACTACTTCCAACTTTAGGGTAATGACAAAAGAAACTATGATACATCTACACAATTCAATATTATGCAGACATCACTTTACTTTTGCAAAATTTACTGTGTAAGTTGGGTCACTGCTACATTCTCAGTTCTTTGCATAGTAAATGTCCAATAAATACTAAACTATATAATTATATAACACAAGGAAATTATTTTTTAAATAAATGAATGTTACATATATTCACAATATGATAATCAGTCATGAAGAAGATAAGTGTAAATATTGCACTAGCCAGCAATCCCCCCTCTCCCAGCGATCCTGGGGCCCCAGAGCTAGCGTAGCTCCGCCAGTGAGTGAGAGCTTCAGGCCTGCCATGCTAGAGGGACCGCTCCCAGCAATCCCCTCTCTCAGAGATGCCAGGGCCCAGAGCCAGCACAGCTCGGCCTGTGAGTGAGAGCTCCAGGCCCGCCTCTTCAGAGGGACCTCTCCCAGCAATCCCTTTTCACAACAATCTGGATTCCATCCCGGGGCCCCAGACACAGCCTAGCTCAGCCAGGAACCAACAGAGGGGACCCACAGGAGCTGCAGCAAAAAGGAACTGAACACAACAGATAGATCCAGGACAGGCATAACTGGTTAATCTCAAACTAAACTAACTGGAACCCGAATCTCATTACACACTAAGGTTATAGCTGCACCAAAGCTCAACACCAAAGGTCAGAGGTCAGCGCTATACAAAATGACAAACACAAGGAGAAAAATGCAATCTCAGGATTCAAGTCCACCAGTAAGTGCAGAGGATACGAGCTTAGCTGAACTGAATAAATTAACAGATACAGAAGCAAAGGAACAACAGCAGAAAGATATAGAGAAACTCAAACGAGAATTCCTGAAATAAAAAACAAAAGAAATATCTGAATACATAGCATCTGAAATAAAGAATCAAATGCAGAAACATCTAGGAGAAAACCAATGTTCACAAAGAACAAGTGCAGAGAGCACCATTCCAGCTGAAACGTATGAATTAACAGTGTCTGAAGCAAAGAAACAACAGCAGAAAGGTCACGAGGCAGAAAAAATTTCTGAAATTCTTTGAAAAATAATTTCTGAATTCGTTGAAATCATAGCATCTGAAATACAGAAACAAGTATGGAAATTTTTAGAGGAAACCCAGCTTGGAAGAAACTCTACAGAGAAAGAATTAATAACTACCTCTAAAGAGGACATGGATAAAAATATAGAGGAGATCAGAAATATGATGGATTCATTGAATGAGCAATACAGAAAAGAAATAGAATGCATGAAACAGAATCAAAGAAACAGAACTGAAAATATCAAGCACGAATCTACAAAACCATTTGAGAGAAAGCAAAGACAGAGTTTCAGATCTTGAAGACACTGGTGCAGCTAGTAAAAAGGTGAGAAAGGATCTCTTA
>PVKA01043735.1:0-16586 GCA_004027165.1 Ctenomys sociabilis
AGCAAGCAGGCAAGCAAGCAAGCAAGCAAGCAAGCAAGCTGAGGAGATAGTTCAGTGGTCCAAACACCTGCCTGACAAGCACAAGGACCCAGGATCGATCCCTGGTACCACATGCCATGCTGGCCCCGGATCCAGGGCACCTAACCAGCCAATGAAGGCAGGTGTTGTGTTGGACACCTGTAATCCTGGCACTGGGGAAGCTGAGACAGGATTATCACTACAAGTCCATGCTGCATACTGAGACCTTGTATCTAATAAATAAAAAGATCCTAAAATAAAATAATGAAGAATTTCACAGGAGTTAATGACACCTAGTAGACGTTTTTGAAACATCTAGTTCTGAAGCAAAAAAGAAGAGAACATAGTGTTAAAATGTAACTGATTCCTTTACTTTAAAATGAGTTTTTAAAAGGCTTGATTATAAACTGTAATAAGGTATTTAATAGTATATCTTCAAATATAAATAACTTTCATTTAATTAAAAGAATCTTGTTGCTACTGGAGGTGTGAGGCAAGGAATAATCTGAGTGCCAGCCTCTTTGGTGGGTGGAGGGTGTAAATAACTACCCCATCAAGGGTACATCTGTGTACTTATTGAAAAAAAAAAAAAGCTATGTTAAAGTAAGTTCCATAGTCTGTGTTTCTATGATAATTCTCAATCCAAACCCTTTTGAGCTGCTATCATTGTGACGGTTTTGCTGGAAACCTTTATGACCTGATTTTATCTCCCTTGGATCTATACTCTAGCATTCAGATAGTCATTTCTAAAATATATTGCTATCTTACTGTTTTTTAATAAAAGGTAATTATAGCTTATAGTTTCATGATACTTCCCTTAAGCATGGCATGAGTTAATAATAAAAAAGTTCCAAATAACCTAATTTTCTTCAAAACCAATAATGTTCAGCTAATTCTGAATTTGGCTTATTAAGGTCTAAATGTTCTTTTTTCTTTAAGAGTTAGAAATAACAGTGCAAACTTGTTTAGTAGCAGCTTGATTCCACCAAGCTTAACAATAAGTATAAAGAAGACTTGATTTCTGAGGACATATCCTCAGTCCAACTGTTAAAGCATCACAAATGTATGTCAATCTCAATGTTACTCCCACCATGAATTGATTATGTGGTTCAATATATCAAAGAGTGCAGCCACTTTGAAAAGTAGTTTGGATGCTCCTGAGATTGTTAAACACAAAGTTACTGTATGACAACACAATTCTATGTCTAGGTGCACCAGGAAAACTATGTCTACAAAATTATATCCATAAAAATTACATAGGAACATTTATAACAGCATTAATTATAATAACCATATAATAAAAATAAATTTAATGTTCCTAAACTAGAAAGTGAACACAACATGATACAGCATACAACAGAATATTATTCTCAGATGTTAAAAATGTAGTATTGTGTCAATGAACAACCTAAATGAGCCTACAAAGCACTGCTATGCAAAAGACCACAATTACAAAAGAGCACATACAAGATGAGTGAATTTATATGGAATGTCTGTAACAGATGTCTCTACAGGGACAGAAGCTAGATTCATGCTTACTTAGAATCTGTGGAACAAGGTAGTCATAGACATTAAAGGGGAAAGTAGGCACCTGCTTCTAAGAGCTATGAGTTTATTTTGAAAATGATGAAAATTATCTAATTTTGCCTTTTTGTCTTAGAGATTTACTTGCGTTAATTCTTGAATCTTGCTTCCAGTTTTCTAGCTTTACTCTAATACTAATTGAGGCAATATTTGCTTGATGCTTAATACTGTATACAAAAATCACTGAAGCATGTTTAAGTTGAATAAATTTTGTTATGTCTATCTCAATACAGAGATGAAAGTAGATCTTTATTACTTATTGTGCTTATTGTGAATCAAACATTGTACTAAAATGTTAAGCACATAAAGTTACTTAATTCATGGAACAATGCTTTTGTAGGTGAGGAAATCAAAACTGGAGATCAGAAACTAGTAGACTAATTCTATTTAACTCTAAAAATATTATGCTACACACTGTGATCAACAGTTTCCTAATGAAAATAAAGCAGTTGTGTGATTTATGTACCACAAACCAGCATATTTTTCAAAGTAAATGTACATGGCAATAAGCCATTACAACTGCAAAATACAATATGCCTCCCTGAGTTGACTTTGTGTTAGATGCTGTCCATTTGACCAGTGTAGTCGGAGACATATAATTTTTATTTAATTGATCTTTTCATTTTAATTGGTTCAAATATCTATTTTTAAAAAAATATATGTATAGGGTTTCCGTTTTGCTGAAGGCATTATAGTGAAAAGAGATTTAAAAAATTATTAAGAATGACATATAAGACAAGTTTTTTAATCTATCAAATATTCTCATAGTGTAAATAATAGCTGTAGACATGAATATCTGGCATACCTTTCACTTGATGATGGCAAAATATAGAACAACAACAACAACAAATCTGAAATACTATCACTTTACGCTCTCTCACTCAGCTAAGGATTTCCTCTACTCTAATTTGAGACAGTTGCTTTACATATTTGCATATGAGTTTTTCACAATCTCACCTGAAAGACAAATAAACTTCAGCTTAGGTAAACTGTTAATGTCACACAGAAATTAGAAGCATCCAGCCAAATAGCTTAGCAGATTAAAGCGCCTGCTTAGGCAGGCACAGAGGCTGGGAGTTCTATCCCTGGGCCTGCAGTGCCAGCCCTGCCCCTGGGCTGCACTGAGATGGTGACTGAGACTGGGCATTTTGTTATTGCACTATTCAGAAGCTCACCTTATGCCTCTTGCAAGATTCTGTGTAAGTTTAATTATTCTATGCTTCATTTTCCTCGTTATTAATGAGCTAATGCTTGCAGTTTTAACTGCTCTTATAGGTCACAATTCCAGGAAGCTTGCTCATGTATGACTCTTAGCCAGTGTGCAATAATTTTGGAAAACATTTCCAAGAAGTAGAGATCATATAAATAAATTAACTTTTTCTAGAATATTTGTATTGGAAAAATTAGAGGAACAACGTCATTTTATACTATGTTACTACTTATATTTAATCTCAAACCAATTATAAACATTTCAAATTATGGGTTATTATTTCATTTTTTTATGATATTCATTATACTTGACCTTACATCATTTTGTTGTAGAGTAAATGAGTTCATTTTATTCACTAATCTTTACCTATAAAACCTTACACCAAGTATATGCATGCATAGGAGGAAGTAGAGACAAAAAAGGAGTGCAAAAAGATAATGTACAAACACAACTTTCAATTTCCCAATTTAGAAATGGACAGTCTTCCCTGTGTATTTACCAAATGAGGGAGGAATCGTGAGGGAAAAGCAATACATGACTCAGTTAAGAGCCTCCAAGCTCTGGGATTGCAGGCCTATACCACCATACTAGGTCTTGGTGGCTGGCTCAGTGCACCTGGGGGCAGGGCTGGTGCTGCTAGTAGTGCTGGGTATCAAATTATTATTGCCTAAGCAGGCAGTTAGCCCACTGAGCTCTCTCTCTAGCCCAGCATTATATTCTCTTTAAACATAATACTGAGGTAGAGAAAAAATAATTGAATTTTTTTCTCAAATATTTTCCTTGGAAAACTTACCTAAACCCCTACTTATAGTAGATATTTAGAATTAAAATAATCTACAAGACAAGCATCTCTAGATTGACCTTTCCAAAAATAATCTTAATTACTTACATTTTGCTTATAAGCTGTTTTAATATGTCATTTATCCATTCACTATCACGTGATGAGCCAAGAAACAGTTACAGTCTGAGTTGAATTATGTTCAATAATCCAAAAGGCAATCTTTGATCTATTTTATAAAGGGTGCAAGGATAGAAGACAGGAGTAAGGCACGATGTAGTAAATATACTGAAGTGCCGTCCTAAGCAGAGTGGCCTCACCCAATGGCAGGATTGTCGCAGTATATGTCAAGCACCATTCCCATCTGAAAATGCATGTTAAGTGATTAGGCCAAGACTCCACAGCCTCAGTTATTTTGGCCTGTGTAGCATCATTTCTTCCTTCTTTCATAATAGTTTCTAATTTCACTTTGCCAAAGTTTGAATCTGCTGTGGCAGAAAAGTTCTGTTCCCCTTCTGCAAGATGGAAATACCCTTAGACTAAGCTATGTTACTGTGCTCTCTCCCTAGAATTTGTATGTTCTGCGAAAACATGCAGAAAAAAAAAAATAGATGTCTGGTCTTCCCAATGAAAACCTCCAACTGGGACTAAGATGGTAATACTGTTACAGTCCCAGACTTTTTCCATCTTTCTTTTTTGAAATTTGCACTTCTTGTCCTCTTGTACTTTAAGCTACTCCATATGCCTTTCTATACGTTTCAGCCTAACAAGTTTTCTATTGCACATAACGCATCTCATCACAAAATGTCTTCCAAGAAAATTGGCTAATTTAGATACAGTTGTATGCAGTATCTAAGTTTTAAGCCTGAACTTTTCTATTAGCTTTTGTGGTAGCCAAGAAACCTAGTTTGTGAAGTCCCCTCAGGGTTTATCTTACAGTCCTGTACATTATTCTGTAGATCCTTTGTCTGTGTCATCCACGTGAATGAGTCACGGCCAATGGTTGACCAGTTTGCTGTCTGTGAGAGCTTGAGAGAAAGTTTTCTCTCCATGTGACTCTCCCCAGTTACACTATAGAACTTCAATCTCTTTCCTCTGTGGCTCCATAATCTCCTTGTTCAGAAAATTTGGAGCTCAACTGAGTTTCATGATGTTGCAGTACAGGTTCTCCTATGTCCTGAGTCTTCACTGACCTTGAAAGGCTAGGGCCAAAATGTTGGCTGGTCTTGTGGCTCTTCTATTTCTCCAACTCTGGACTTCACTGACCACATAAGAAACATACAGTACATGTGTTGGTATATAAATCTTGCTCTATCTAGGTCTTAACCATCCAGCAGAAAAGTATAAAAATGAAGAATACATTGTGGAGCCATAATATTAAGCTGAGCTGTAAATGGCTATGGTTGACAACATCTTTGGATAACTCACTATTGTTGTGGAATGCTGGAAATGTGTTGGATTGTGTTGTCGAGTTCAAGCGCCTAAGTTAGTTGAATGACAATGGAGTGCCCATCTCTGACAGGTGTAGACAAAGAAAGGGTATAGAAAGGAAAAATCATGATGTGTGTGTATAGACAGTACAGTGTGGATAGATAACGCCATGCGTCTACATAATCCTATGAGAGGCCAGATTTGCATTAATATTGGTTGGACAGGATATTATGTCAGCTTCTAGTACTATGGACAACCACTAGGAAAATAACAAGGTAGAAAGTATTAATTATTGAATCTTTGATGTAATTCAGGTATAAAAAATAAGATACTCAAAGAGCTACACTCTCTTTATTTACTAATAAGAGACATATAGTGTAATAATGTCTGTAAGTATAATATCATGTATGCACCTTCTATGATACCAAAACATTATGAAAACAGTTTTCAACGTATTAATTTATCAAATCCATCTTGTCAAGGTATCTTAAAACTGTCCATTGGTATTTGTACTTCAATAAAACAAAAATTAAAAAATAAAAATAAAATTAAAAAAAGATAACTAAAAGAAAAAAGAAACCTAGTTTGTATGGAGGTGTTGATTAACTGAAATTTGATCAAAGAGACAAATAAGGCAGAAAAATGAAGCACTCTTTCAAACATTAGGCAGAAATTAGCCTCAAACATAAAAGAAATCTTTTTTAAAAGGTTAATTATGTTACTACATTAAAACCTAAAAAGATACCACTAGTAACCCTGAGTATTTTAGGAATATTGGAAGGAGCGAAATAAAACATTCTACACTGATAGAGAGGGAAAGAGAGAAGGAAAGAGTAGGCAGTACCTACTCTACAATTATAAGTAATTCTATAATGATAATCTGAAGTCAGAGTAAATCAAGAACAAAGACTAGTGTAAACCTTGGAGGTGATAAAAGTTATTCATTAAAATATTGATTGGAAATAGCTGGATCAACTGGACTTCCAAATGGTGGTAGAAATATTGGCTCTGAGGTTAATAGCTCATGAAAAAATGGTTTTAAAGGTACCCTTTGAGTGTAGGTAAGAACCATAGAAAAAAATTTTATACAAATCCTTCCCAGATTTAATGCCAAGACTGAAAAAAAAAAAAAAGAAATCATAAGAAGTACAATTCTAACAAGGAGGCCTTTAAAGCATAATATATTGTAATAAAAAACATAGAAATCCACTTTCTATGGCTCAAATCCTTATAGTATCAAGGTGATTCCACTAAAAAACAAAATAGAAAACCATTTTCTATGGCTTAAATCCTTATAGTACTAAGGTGATTCAACTAAAAAAGAAAAATGACCATAAGAGTAAACTTTCAGAATTTCAGAAATAAAAAAGTCTCAAACTTCCAGGAATAAAATAGGTCAATATAAAAGAATGATTGTTAGAAATCATCAGACATTCATTAGTCACAGTAGTAAATAGGAAAAACATAATGCCTTTTAAATTCTGAGATTAAATAATTGAATGTGAAAATCAATATACAGTAGTAAAAGTAACCAGCACAGAGGTACAAGAAAACCATTTCCAATTTAATTTTCATTTGTCGAGTATCAGTTGAATACTTATTATATTCTATGTAGTCTGTGAGGTCTTAGAAATATATGCATAAACAAAATGCATGTAATTTCCTACCTTAGCAAAGCTTAAATTGTAGTAGCTGACAATGAACAAGTTGAGGAAAATATATAATATATTACACAGCTGTTCTAATTATTTTGGTACTCAACAAACTTACCCCAGACCTTAATGACATGGCCATTTCTCATGTTCGTGGGTTCCCTGGGTCAGGAGTTTAAAGTGAGCACAGTACTGCTCATACATGCTTTGTAATGTCTTAGTTTTCAGCTAGAAGCACTTGAGACAAGATGCCCCCAAAAGCATTCTCATCTACAGTACAGAAATCATAAGTGACCTGTCTGTTATGACATTAGCTGGGTACTGGCCAGCTAGTAACCCTTCTATCTGGTCTTGCCATTTTCCACCATGTTCATTGGTCTCATCTTCTAGCTATGATACTTAGCATACTGAGTGTTTTAAATGGAATGAAACTGAGAAAACTATACAAACAGGAAAGCCATTCTGAGCTTTATTCCCATATTCTCCATTGAATCAGGCTATTAATTCTCTTTTTTTCTTTTTCTTTTGTATTTTTTAGAGTACAAATTGAATTAAAACAGAAAAATTCACAAGTGATCAGATTTTCACTTGTCAAGTAATATGAAGTTTTTACTATTTGTTGTCATTCACAGTGTTGTCTTCCAACAAGTTGTTCAGAGTACCAGACATGTGCATCTAAAATTGGAGAAAGAATGAATGAAGATATGTATAAGAAATTAAGCAGAAAAAAAGGAGAAACAATTGAAAAGGGGAGACAAAATCAAATGAAGCATTAACTGCTTCTTTCCATAGACCGACAGAAATGCAGTTGTCCAAACCATCCTGCTTTCATACATAGATAAATATCTTTCCCCCATTCCCTCTCCTGTCTTTCTCCTCAACTCAGTGATTCTTTCCTTTTGAACAAGTTCATTCCCTTTTATCAATGTCCGGTGTATCCTTCAGAGCTATAGCCAAAATGGATCAAAGATTGAAATATTAAAACAGAAACACTAAATCTTCTGGAGGAAAATGTAGGTAGAAAACTTGAAAACACAGAGGTTGATAAAGAGTTCATGAACAAAACCAAACTTCATGGGCAATACTTCCAAGAATCAACAACTAGGATCTCATCCTCTTGAACAGTTTCTGCACTTAAAAGCAAATCTCCAACAGAATTTTTAAAAAGCCAACACATTGGGGAAAAAAATGATAGCTAGAACGTACAAAGGTAGCAGGCCTTTCTCTAGGGAAAATCAGCTATAATTTCTTTGTACTACCCCTTCCTAATTCAAAGTTCCAATCAAAAAATGGGTATCTGAGAGGAATATACACTTCTCAAAGGAAGAAATACAAATGGCAAGGAAATATATATTTAAAAAAAGTTCGACATCATTGGTCACTAGAGAAGTCAAAACAACACTGAGATTCCTTTTCACCCCAGAAAAAATGGCTAACATCAAACATCAGCCAATAACAAATGCTGGAGAAGCTATGGAAAAAAAGGAACACTTCTCCAGTGTTGGTGACAGTGCAAACTGGTTAATCCACTGTGGAAATCACTGTAGAGATTCCTTAAAAGGTAAGATTGGAGATTCCATTCAAGCCAGTTATTCCCCTCCTGGTTATTTTTCCAGAAGAACTAAAAACCTCATACCACAGAGACATGTTTATAGCAGCTCAATTTGGTTATAGCTAAATCCTGCAAACAACCCAGATGTCCATCAACTGAAGAATGAATAAGGAAAATATGATACTTTTACACAATATTCAGCTATAAAATAGAATAAATTTGAGTCTTTTGTTGATAGATTGATGCAACTAGAGAACGTACTCAAGTGAAGTAAATCAGACCCATATGTGCAAACATTATTTATTTCCTCAGTGTGAGAACCTAAATAACTTTATTCCCTAACTTTTTTGAAATTAGGTAATAAAAATTTCATTCAGAAAAAATATTCAAGGGCCAGCCAAATAGCTCAGTGCCTGCTTAGGCAGATGAAGGGGCTGGGAGTTCAATCTCTAGGCCTGCTGTGCTGGCCCTGCTCCCGGGGCATGCTGAGATGTGATTGAGATGGGACGTGGTGGCGCACTCCTAGAATCCCAGCATGTGGGAGACTGTAAGCAGGAGAATCACTGTGAGTGCATCGTAAACAATGAGACTCCTTGGACTCTGTCCTAAAATACATATTTAAAAAAATCATTCCAAAGGGACCCTGCACATTCTATGCAAGAAGATCACTAAGAAAGTAAACAAACAGATGGTGTGAAGTCCCCCATGCTTCCTTCCTATTAGATTGTACTCTTGTCTTCTGATCATAGTTTTGCGTGGTCATCCATGGACAAGTAGATGTTCTGTATGTATCTCCATTTCACCTAAAATTTATATGAATTAAATATTATATTGTGAAATTATACTAATTTTGTTTATAATTTTATATTGTATGATATCATTCTAATATAAAATTTATATTAAGCAAATATTATTTTATATTCTTAGTGTATCTTTTATTGTAGGGATACCAACCAAGATCTCTTAAGCATTGTCTTTGGCCTGTGGAAACCACGCTACCAAACATGCCTTAGAGTGTAGGAAAGGACTTCCTACCTAAAATTAGCTTCTGACTAAAAATTGGCAGACTGTCTTCTCTGGTTCTATACAAGGAAACTCTGCTGTCACTTAACTGGAGAAATCCCTGCAGAATTAGACTCAAGACAGTTAGAATTTTGCTAAAAATCATGCATTCTGAATATTCTTCCCCTCCCATCTCTTGCTTCAGTCATCCTCTTGCAGAACTTTCCTGACAGCACTTCCTTAATAAATCACTGCCCTGAGGATGCCTGTCTCAGGTCCATTTAAAAAATTTACCCTGAGGTTGTTGCTATAAGAAGTGCCCATAAGGAGCAGAAACTAAGCACAATGTCCTAGATTTGGGTCATTTGGTAGATGAAAGGCAATGAGACGCACATTGCTGTAGGAATGTGATTGCGATTGCCTCATATGCTGCAGCAGTGTGAATGCCAAGCTCTGTGGTGCTCTAGGATATAGCATGACTGGAAGTGCATACTGTGGCTGCTGTGGAGGCAAAGCCTGGCCACTTTCAAAGAAGAAGTATGGAATCAAAATGCACAAAGACTGCAGACCTCTGTGGCTGTTCATAGGCATTATGGATGAACTGATGAAAGATGATGTCTCAGCTTCGTCCATCACCAACTTCAACAAAAGAGGAGAATTAGAAGCCACCTTCACAGGTATTAAAGAGTCTCACCTCTTGTGATCAGAGTGTGAAGGACATTAAAGGTCACACCTAGAACTTAAATATAAAAGAGTGACATTGAAAAGAAATACATTTTCAGCCTAAAATTTTTCTGTACCAGCGCTAGGAAGCCTAACAACACTGGGATGGATAACTTGGATACAAATTGAGATGACAGAGGTCGATGCAGAAGGGAATGTAAAACACCAGATTCCCCTCAATGCTGGAACTGGCAGAAGAGTCGCCTCTGGTTACCTGGAATAAAGCAGGCTTTCAGAAGACAATTGGTCACTTTTAGAAAGTACAACTCCCTCCTCCTGTAGCCAGTTGACACCTATAATCCATTGAAATGGTCTAAGTAATAGCAGACTCTCTTTTAAAATGGCAATGCTTTATCTACTAGCTTTTCCGTCTCATTATCTATCTGAAGTATTGTGTTTGTATTTAGACCTAAAACTTCCAGTTATTCCAAGACTTGAAAAATACACATCAGTATGTTATTCTAGAACCATCAATTGTCTACATTTATAAAAGATATATAAAGTTCTATAAAATTTCCATTCTAGGGCACAATTTGAGCATTGTGATAGCATTTCCTCAGGAAAGAGCATAACTTTTCATTTTTAAACAGTAAGAGTTTGGGGGCACTGGGGAGATAGCTCGGTAGTATAAGTGCCTGCCTCACAATCACAAGGACCCAAATTCCATCCCTGGCACTGTACACTGCACCTCAGTGCCAGTCACTAAAATTATGCATAGTGACACATGCCTATCAACCCAGCATTGAGGAGGCTGAGAGAGAAGAAACACTGAGTATGAGCTGCATAGCAAGACCCTGTACAAAATAAGTAAAATATTAAAATATATAAATAGGACTGCCCAGGGCCTCCGGAACCTCAAGCAACCCAGAGCGCAGGCCCAGCATGTGAGTGAGACCGCCTGAGGCCACCGGATAATCATCGGACCCAGAGCACAGGCTGCAAGAGGCTAGATGCAAGACACACCTAGCTGATTCAAGAGCAGAACATCTTGCCAGAGTGACACAGAGTTCACCTCCAAGCCTGCAGCAGGAAGAAGTGGAGCACAGAAGCCAGACCAAGGCCACACCCACCTGGAGGAGTCTGACTTTCGTAGATAAGGACTTGATGCTAAGTAATAATGCTATCTGAGCTCTACATCAAAAGTCAAAAGTATATAAAATGACAAAGAGAAGGAACTAAAAAGCAGTCACCAAGTCCACCCAGTAGAAGTGCAGAAGACACTAGCATAGAGGAAATTGGAAATCACACACCTGAAATCTGTGAAATAATAGCATCAGAAGTAAAGAAACAACTGCAGAAATGTATAGAAGAAATAAGATCAGAATTAATTTCTGAAGTAATAAAAAGTAGTGATAACTATAATAAAAGAAGCACTAAGTGCTTCTAAAGAATACACTGATTTAAAAAATGAGCAGAATACAAAAATAATGGAACTCCTGAATAAGCAATATAGGAAAGAAACAGAATGCATGAAACAGATTCAAAGTGTTATACAGCAAATTAAAACCTCAATCACAGGCTGGCAAATCTGTTTGAGTGAAAGTGAAAATAGACTCTCTGACCTTAAAAACACCATTGTAACTGGTGAAAAATTAAGAAAGATCTCTTAAAAACAACTAAGATGCAGGAAAAAATAATCCAACACCTGCAAGACGATGCAAACATGAACAATGTGAGACTAATAGGCATCAGTGAGAAGGGAGGAGTCAATACTAATGATATAAAAAGAATATAGGCAGAAGTAATAGCAGAAAACTTCCCAAATATGGGGCAACAATCTGACATTCAGGGAACCAAAGCATATAGAACTCCAATAACATCAACACAATTTAAACCACTCCCAGATATATAATAATCAAGATCCCAGAAATTCAGCACAGGAACAGTATACTAAAAGCCACTAAAGAAAAGAAACAGATCACATTTAAGGGAAAGCCCATCAGAATGATGGCAGATTTCTCTTCACAACCATCAAGTCAAGAAGAGCATGGAGCAAAGTACTTCAAGACTTGCAAGAAAATGAATTCCAACCCAGACTGATATATCCTGCAAAACTCTCTTTCAAGTATAATGGAGAAGTAAAATACTTCCGTGACAAAGAACAACTAAAGAATTTCATGATGACAAAGCCAAGCTTACACAGACTACTAAATGATGTTCTAGAGAGGGAGCAAAATGATCATAACCCCATGAATGAGAATGGAAAGAACCCACCAAAGAGGGCAAAAAATTAAACACAGGAGAATAAGAAGTATATAATAGTAGCCTTTCAGTTATTCTTTTGTGTACAGCCACAAAATATTTCCAGCAGCCCACTCTACAAATGGACTTCTCTTGCACCCTATGGGTCATGATTCCACATGGGTCTACAGGGTGGATTTCAAGGAAATAGCTGTAGCTCAGTCCCACAAGTGAAACCTGGCCACCAGTAAGTGTCATGGTCATTATCCATGTTAACAACACACTAGAACTTTGTGCAATATCCTATTCCCATACTGTCAGAAGTAATGGTCATTTGTTTGTCATTCCACTATGTATCTTATATTTTATTCTTGGTTCTTCTTTACTATCATGAAAACTTTTTCTTAGTTCAATTGTTTTGAAACATTTAATTTTTAATTTATTAATATTTAATTTTCTGAATATTGCTTAATGTTAATTTTTGTTTTAATATTCATACTATCTTTGAATTGCAGTTTATCTAAAAGACATCATATGATATCTTCTCCTAGTATTACAAACTTTAAAAAGTGTATTTCCATTTTGTGTTGACTTTATGTTTCTTTCCTGTCTTTTATACACATATTCACATACATATATATGAAAAAAAATGTGTATGACCCAACATAAGATTGGTACTGTTTCATAGAAATCTTCAATGACCTTTTACACAAGAATCCATCTAATATATTTTATACTGTCCTGTACAACTATCACTTTGAGAGCTCTTTATTGTTCATCCAGGAGCATACTTCAACTTCTCTTGCCTTATGAATTATGCTCTTTGTTATTTCCTGTATGCTATGTCTGGAGGTATTAA
The DNA here is from genome assembly GCA_004027165.1 of Ctenomys sociabilis. Lineage (NCBI taxonomy): Eukaryota > Metazoa > Chordata > Mammalia > Rodentia > Ctenomyidae > Ctenomys > Ctenomys sociabilis. The sequence continues at coordinate 12,991 of PVKA01043735.1, forward strand.
AATATTTCAAGTTTGTATAACTAGAAAATATTTACCCTCATGAACATAGATGCAAAAATACTCAACAAAATCCTGGCAAATAGAATACAGCAAATCATCAAGAAGATCATACAACATGACCATGTAGGATTCATCCCAGAGATGCAATGATGGCTCAATATTTGAAAATCTATAAATGTAATACACTATATCAATAGACTGAAATCTAAAAACCATATGCTCATCTCAATTGATGCAGAGAAAGCTTTTGACAAAGTCCAACACTCATTCATGTTCAAGGTCCTGCAGAAAATTGGAATAGATGGACTCTACCTTAACTTGATAAAAGCCATCTATAATAAACCAAAGCTAATATAATCCTAAATGGGGAAAAATTGAAACATTTTACTCTTAAATCAGGTACAAAACAAGGATGTCCTCTATCACCCCCCTCATTCAATATAGTCTTGGAATCATTAGCAACAGCTATTAGAAAAGAGGGAGAAATGAAGGGAATAAGAATAGGTAAAGAAGAAGTTAAATTATCACTATTTGCAGATGACATGATACTTTACTTGGAAGACCCAAAAATTCTACCAAGAAACTACTAAAACTGATATGGAAATTCAGTAGCATAGCAGGATACAAAAATCAATACTCAAAAGTCAATAGCATTCCTCTACACAGGTAACAAGCACACTGAAAGGGAAACAATACAAACAATACCTTTTACAATAGCACCACAGAAAATGAAATACCTTGGAATTCATTTAACCAAGGAAGTCAAAGATCTTTTCATGGAAAATTACAACACCCTGAGAAAAGATATTATAGAGGATTTCAGAAAATGGAAAAATATTCCATGCTCCTGGATAGGAAGAACCAACATCGTGAAGATGCCCATACTCCCAAAAGTGCTATACAGATTTAATGCAATCCCTATCAAACTGCCACCAACATACCTCCCAGAGAAATCATTTCTAAAATTCATTTGGAACCACAAATGACCTAGAATGGCAAAGGCAATCTTGGCCAATAAAGACAAGGCAGGAGGCATCACAATCCCTGACTTGCAATTATACTACAAAGCCACTGTGATAAAAATCAACATGGTATTGGCAACAAAATAGACCTGAGGATCAATGGAATAAATTAGAAGGTGCAGAAGCATCTATGAACACACTCAGCCATCTGATCTTTCAAAAAGGAGCCAATCATACTTACTGGAAGAAAGAAAGCCTCCTTAACAAATGGTGCTGGAAAACATGGCTTTCTACATGCCGAAAACTAAAACTTGACCCAGCTCTATTACCATGCACTAAGTTAAAGTCAAAATGGAATAAAGATCTGAACATTAAAACAGAAACACTCAATCTCCTAGAAGAGAAAATAGGAGGAACTCTTGAAGACATAGGGGTAGGAAAAGAGTTCATGAACAAACATATATTCGCACGGGAAGCTCTTGAAAGAATCAACAAATGGGAACAACTCTTCTTGAGGAGCTTCTGCATGTCAAAAGAAATTGTCAACAGAGTGAAAAGACAACCCACAAATTTTGAAAAAATCCTAACTAATAAGCAATCAGACAAAGGTCTGCTGTCTAGAATATATAAAGAACTAAGATATAACAGGGCCCTCGAATTTAAAGACCCATTTCAGAAATGGGCATCTGAGATGGATACACACTTCTCGGAGGACAAAATTAAAGAAGCGAATAAATATATGAAAAAATGCTCCACATCACTAGCCTTTTGTGAAATGTAAATAAAAACAACACTGAGATACCATCTCACTCCAGAAAGAATGGCTGTGGCCTGCAGTTCTTGGGCAACATCTCCTGACGGAATGAAGACTCAGTTTATCATGTGGGTGCACATGTTTCCAGAGCTTTTCATGTCTTGCTTAAATCATCCAGATCAAAAAAATATTGTTGCCTACTGCTCAATGATCTTGTTCATGCCTCTTAACCCTGAAAGAATGAAGGAACTGGAAGAAAACCTCAGCATTGAAGCTAACATCATAGAAGCTCACCAAAAGCAGCTGGAATAAGAATGGCCATTCCTGATTATTAGAGACCACTTCCTGTAAAACCCAGAGCAGGTGCAAGCCATGTATATCAAGCTGAGCCATCAGGAAACGATTATCCTGTTAGGCCTCATGATTACCAAGTTGGTGAGTGATGAACAGCTGACCAAGGATGAGATCTCTGTGTGTGAACTGTGGCATCAGATTATAAATCTTCTCAGGTGCATCCCTCTTTTGTCAAAGCCTGGGCCTTCTGCTTGCGTTCTGCGCATCATTTGAGATCAAAGTCAGCTTCGCTCCATCATCTCGCCCCTCCCCGGTTGAAGACCGGCAACCCTGCCCCACCCTGCTAATGGTGAGTGCTTGCATCTTACCAGCCTCCATGTCAGTTATAGAGGAAAAAAATACTTTTACCTGCTGCTCCATGCCTAGCTTCCTGTCTGTCTGCCTCAGTTTCATCTCTTATCTGAAGTGGAATGGGATAAAGAGTGCTGACACCTTGTAGCAACCTGCTTCACTGGTGAAATTCCAGAGTAGAGAGCAGTCACACTGGTCGCCTGGGATGAAACCAGTAGATCCAGAGATTTGGGGGAACCTCTGTGTTAAAACGTCTAGATCAAGCACAGTGGAGACCTGACAAAATGTTTTATAAGCTAAAATAAAGGCTTCTAAAATTATGAAAAAGGAATATATAGATAAGATGATTGATTACTTAACAGTTGGGTAAAATTCCTTGGTTAGTAACAGCGTTGTACTGTGTATTGCCCATAGCCCAGGTATGCAGGGGCAGTAGAATAAACTGTGAGAGACTAAAGGAAATACCTAGAGACAGCTTGTGAGAGATAAGATTTATTAAAGCAATAGCAGGAAAAGATAGAGTTATTTGTGACTTACTAGCAAAGGAAGGTCCACCACAAGTATATATGAGTCCAACAGCACTGCTAAACAAAACTCATTAGGGAAAAGAATGCAGCATCGCATTGCTTGGCAAGTAGAGTGGCAGCAGTTTAGATGAATTGTTCAGCACCAATGTACTTCTGGGAGGGGATTTTATAAATTAAATTGTGTACTATGTATCAGGGACATCATTAGTTTCTTTTATTTTATCTTATGACCAGCATTCTAAAGTACAGCTGATGGAACATATGGGCAAGATGGCAGTTTCTACAAATAACACCTTTTCCCAGTTCCCATGCTGTTCAGACAACAATGAGACAATCCTTGCCATTGTGCACTTAAATGTCGCCTGGACTTCCCAAGTTTTGAGAACACAGAGGGGGTCCTAAGAACATGGTACAGCATGCTGTAGTTTTTCTCAGAGCTTCCAACTGTGCCCCTAAGAGTCTAGCTTGGAAGTTCAGGGACATCAGGATGCCAGTAGTAGCTAATTATTTGCTTTGCATATGTTGCTGTAAATAAGAACATTTCCAAAGTTTGCTTTAATGTTTATTAGCACATTAACATTATTTAAAGGATACCATAGAGAAAGGGAATATATTGTTCTTAGCAAGTGTGTGTTTTTATGCTATCACATTTCATAAACACATTATCTTTTCTTATATTAAACTACTACATTTTATCGTGAGATGTGG
>PVKA01043736.1:0-16583 GCA_004027165.1 Ctenomys sociabilis
AAAAAAAAAAAAAAAAAAAAAAAAAAATTGTGTTGCTTGTCCACATTTTCTGGAATAGGCCTATACTAGTATTTAATTTTGAAAAAGTGACAATGAAATTAGAAGAGTTTGTCCCCTTTGTTTTGTTTTTTGGTACTTGACATTGAACTCAGGGCCCTGTATATGCTAGATAATCACTCTATCACTGAGCTATAGATCTACTTTGTTTTGCTTTGGCTTTGCTATGCTCTGCTCTTCTCTGCTTTGCTTTGCTTTTTCCAAAGGCAAAGTTTATTCGCTGAAGAGAAACCGGAGTGTGTATCTGTGATTTTTATGTCTTAAATGCAGATCTTAAAAATCTACTTAGGGTCAGCCAGATAGCTCAGCAAACTAAAGCACCTGCTTAGGTAGAGCGCAGCTGCTGGGGTTTGATCCCCACCATGCTGTGCCAGCCCCCTCCCCCATGGCATGCTGAGACAGGGATTGAGATTCTGGGCATGGTGGTGCACGCCGGTAATCCCAGCCTTTGGGAGGCTGAAAACAGGAGAATCACTATGAGTCCACTCTACGTAGCAAGACCCTGTAGACCTTGCAGACCCTATACCAAATACATTTTTTAAAAAATCTATGTGAAAAACACTTGTTGCAGGGGGTCGGCAAGATAGCTCAGTGAACTAAAGAGCCTGCTTAGGCAAGTTTAGGCAAACCCAGGGACCGTGGTTCAATCTCCAGCACCACATATAGCCCCAGACCCGCCCCCAGAGTGGGCTGAGCCAGCCGGAGTCTGGGCATGGTGAAATATGCCTGAAATCCCAGGGCTAAACTGGTCGTGGTGGCGCATGCCTGTAATCCTAGCACTCGGGAGGCTGAGGCAGGAGGATTGTTGTGAGTTCAAGACCAGCCTGAGTTACAAAGTGAGCTTAAGGCCAGCCTGAATTGCATAGCAAGACCCTGTCTCAAAAAAAGAAAAAAAACTAAAAAAAAAAGAAATCCCAGTGCTGGGGAGGCTAAAAGCAGGGAGATTACTATGAGTCCAACATGCATAATGAGACCCTGCAACAACCAAATACATCTAAATTAGTTAATTAATTAGGGGGCTTGCCAATTAGCTCAGTTTTTGTTGTTGCTGTTGTTGTTGTTGTTTTTGGTGGTGCCAGGGATTGAACTCAGGAGCTTATACTTCCAAGGCAAGCACTTATTCCACTGAACTATCTCCCTGGCCTAGCTCAGTTGTTTAACACCTGCATGGGCAAATCCAGTGAGGCTCAGGGGACCACAGTTCAATCCCCAGCTCCACATGTTATACTAGCCCGCCCCCTTAAGGCAGTCTGAACCAGCCAAAAAAAAAAAACCCTTAATTAATTAATTAATTTAAAAAAGAATAACTTGTCTCAATAAAACAATGACTGTATCCCAACATCAATTAAATGGATGCAAACAATAAAGCATTTTTTTCAATTTTCTGTCCTTTGATTTCTACCAAGAAAGTCAAAGTGAAGAACGGAAGAGAAGCTGGCTCTGCGGAGCAAGTTGGGCTGCAGTAACAAAAAGAGACTGAGAGCAAAGATAGAAGTACACATTGCACTTGGAACACAGCATGGGCTATCATGAAAAATTATGATAGTAATGGTTTCTCCTCGCTGCTTTTTCATACTTCTTAAATCTTGAGAAAATCCCAAGAACTTCTACATCTGGATCCTGAGAAGAAGAGCTGAAATTCCACTCCTCAGGTTGACTTCAGGTCTAGGCCATCCTTTGAAAACCTACTGGAGTTCTCTTGAACAGTCCATATTTAGGGCTTTTGGAGCTGTTCTGTGCACCTATCCACGATCTTATAATTAACAGGTCGCACCTACTTCCCCAGCCAGCTTTGCCATACCCTAATGCCCTATTTCATTTTCCCCTGAGAGATAGAAATCCCTATAACTCAAGGGGCCGGGGAGATGGCTCAGTGAAATAAACGCTTCTCTGGCAAGTGCAAGGGCCTGAGTTCAATCCCCTGAGTTCAAAAAAAAAAAAAAAAACAAGAAAGAAATCCCTATAATTCCTTCCTTTATGGGGTGCTGAGGGAATGGAAGTCTCTTTAAGCTGGATGAGGCTATAGGCCCTTCCTATTGGGAATTAGGTACTCTTCAACCATCTTACGGTGCTGTAGCTCCCTAGTTAGTGGAGAGTCTAACTCCTCTGCTCAGTCAGGAACATATATATATACATTTACATATATATATATATATATATATATTTTATTTATTTACATATATATTTACATATATATTTACATATATATTTACATATATATATATATATATGTTTTTCAGCACTTGGATTGAACATAGGGCCTCACGAAGGCTATGCAAGAACTTTATCACTGAGCTACATTCCCAGGCCATGCCTAATTAGAAATTGAACCCAAGGATACTTTTTTCTGTGGAACTGGAGTTTCAAAGGAGGATGGGATGAAATAAAATATTTTATGCTGTACTAGCAATTGAGGAGGCAGGCACTTCCGTCAGTACTGGGAAGAGGCTGGGGGTGATTCTGCTGCTGCCTTCCAAAGGCAACTTTTTAAGGCTACATGTCTCTGTTTAACCTAAGTATGAGGGATTTGGAGAGAGATCTGCTTTGCAGAAGGGCAGGTCGTTTGTTAGCATTGAGACTAGGCAGTCATCTTTCATCAAGCACATGCAATACTTTGTGCCTTGCCCTACACTAAGTAATTTACATGTATGCCATTTAACCACCGCACCTCCTTGAGAAATAGCTGTTAGTATCTAACATCTTTGCTTAGAAGTATGTTTCCACAGGGCATGGTTGCACTTGCGTGTAATCCCAGCTACTTGGAAGGCTGACACAGGAGGAATGCAAGTTCAAGACCAGTCTGGGAAATTTAATGAAATCCTGTCTGGAAATAAAATTTTGAAAGGACAGGGGATATATCTCAGTGGTATATTGTTTTTCTAACATGTGTGAGGCCCTAGCTTCAATCTCCAGACCAAAACTCAAAAAAGAAAAACAGAAAGCACTGTTTCCACTATTATAAGATAATAAATCTTCACACATATTTTCCCCCTCTTAAATGATTTTCTTAGGATAAATTTTTCAGAAGGAAAAATTGGGCCCAAGATTGTAAGGATTATAAAGCTGCCTGTAGCTTTTTTTCTGTTCTTACTTGGAGGACTTATCTGTTCTCTTTCTTTGTGCTTTTCTGTGGGTGTTCTTCATTTTCTGGTATCCTGTCCACCCAAAAGCCTGACAGACAAGTGCTTAATAAATATTTATTTTGGGCACAGTGCCTGCCTGACAAGTGCAAGGTCATGAATTAATACCTGGTACAAAAAAAATTTAAAAAAAAACAAAAAACACTGCCTCACTGTTAAAGAGTATATAAACACCTACCTAAAATAACTGATTCTGCCTTGCTAGAGATTCCCAAGATGGAGCTTTACAAACTTGCTTATTGGTGCTGGGGAGATGGCTCAGGGGAATAAGCGCTTCCCTGGCAAGCCCAAGGGCCTGATTTCAATCCCTGGTTCTGCCAAAAAAAAAAAAAAAAAAAAAAAAACTTGCTTTTTTTCTTTCTTTCTTTTTTTATTTTTTTTATTTTTGTCTTGGGGATTAAACCCAGGGCCTCATGTATGCTAAGTAAATATTATAGCACTCAGTTTATATTCCCAGCCCTGCCTTTTTTTTTTTCAGCCTTGCCTTATTTTAATTGAAATCATTCATTCATTTATAATTTGTCTTCTTGCAAGAGGAAAAAAAAAACTGTAAAGTGGCAGAGAGAGGGACAGAGAGAGAGAGAGAGGGAGAGACAAAATACATTAAGAGGGGCCAGGAAGATAGCTCAATAGAATAAACACCTGCCCAGTAGGCGGATGGTCCTGAGTTCAACCCCCAGAGCCACCAAAAAAAAAAAAATTAAGTTAGCTCAGTGGACTAAATCCCTGCTTAGACAAGTGCAGGGACGGGGTTCAATCCCCGGCACATGTGCTACACCGCCCCCCTCCAGGCATGCTGACCTGGCATGGTGGTGCAGACCTATAATCCCAGTGCTGGGGAGGCTGCAAACAGGAGAATCACCAGTCCCAGCTGCATAGTGAGACCTGTACCAAATAAAGTATAAGAAAAGTGAATGAGCCCGGTGCCATGGTGCACACCTATCATCCCAACTATTTAGAGACTGAGGCAGAAGTATCACAAGTCTGAGCCCAACTTGGGCAATTTAGTGAGACCTTATCTCAAAAGTAAAATTTAAATTTAAAAAAATGTCAGCGAGGATACTGGGTAGATAGCTCAGTGACATAAGCACCTGCCTGGCAAGTTCAAGGTCCTGAGTTCCGTCCTGGCACCAAAAAAATTTAGAAAGTAGGTGAAATGACAGCACTTTAAAAAAAAAAAAAGAAAAAGAAATGACAGTACTAAAGCAAAAAGAAAGAAAGGAAGGGAGGGAAGAAAAGGAGGGAAAGAGGACAAAAGAGGGAAGGAAGGAGTGAGGCAGAGTCAGGGAAATGGAATACAAAGGAAGGAAAGTACAATGAACCCAGAAATGAGGTTCTCACAAGATGCCTACCCTAGATGGGCAAAACAAAATTTTGACTTTAAGGTTCCTGGCAACCAACAAAACTACAAGAAAACAAGGGGCTGGGAAGATAGCTCCATAGAAAAAGCTCTTGCCTAGCAAGTGTAAGGGCCTGAGTTCAATCCCTGGTTCCAAAACAAAAAACCATAAACAAACAAACAAAAAAAACTATAAGAAAACAATCACTTGGAACAAGAATTGCACTTTTTTTTTTTTTTTTTTTTTTTTTGCATTTTAGGGAAGGGTCAACAGGGTGTTCAGGGTCTTACTACTAAATTGGACTTTTAGTGATCCACCTGTTTACAGCCTCAAGAGCCGGGATTACAGGCATGCCATCACTCCCAGTCTCAGTTTCGGTCTCAGCACCCCAGGGGCAGGGCCAGCACAGCAGGAAGAGTCTCATATTGCCAAGCAAAAACAGCCTGGAAAATCACCTTTCATGGAAGAAAAAAAAAAAAAAGGCAGGGTCTCACTATTCAGTTCAGGCTGGCCTTGAGCTCATTGTGTAACCCAGGCTAATCTCCAATTTGCAAAGATTCTCCTGTCTCATCCTTCCCAGGGCTGGGATTACAGGCAAACACCACCGCACCTGGCAAAGACAAGACTTTTATATTTTTTGTTTGTGGCAGAACCGGGGATTGAACTCAGTCAGGCCTTTGTACTTGCCGGGGAAGCACTTATTCCACTGAGCCATACACCCACCCCTAAAAATAAGATTTTTAAATCTTTCCTATGTTGTTGTTGTTTTTGGCGGAACCAGGGATTGAACTCAGACCCTTGAGCTTGCCAGGGAAGTGTCTCCTATATATTCTTTCAGAGAGCAAATCTTGCTGGCAAAATCACATTCCATGTAAGTATTATAGTATACTTGAGAAATTGTGAAGACTATTTTTTTGTCTTATTGAGATGGGGTCTCATTATGCAGTTCAGGCTGGCCTTAAGCTCATTTTGTACCTCAGGCTGGTCTCAAACTCACAACAATCCTCCTGCCTCAGCCTCCCGAATGCTGGGATTATAGGCATGCACCACCACACCCAGCCCTGAAGACCATTTCTTACATTGTGCATAATAAAAGCCAGAAACATTGCATCCTGCTTCAGTTCAATAAAGATAATTTATGATGATGATTACTACAATATAAAGATAAACAACTCTCTCCTGACTTTATGTGATGCATGAGAGATTTTTATTTAAAGATCTAGTGTGAAAGGTCTCAATCTGATATTCATGAGCAAAACTTACAATATCCTAAATTCTCTTAAGTTGGGCTTAGGACATAATTTAGTAGTACAGCATTTGCCTAGCCTATGTAGGACCACAACTTTGATGCCCAGCACTAGAAAAAGTAATTAATTCTCTGAAGTTTTATGTGTAAATATTGTTTCCACGAGTAGATACATTTTCCTGGGGTGGGGTAGTCTAGGGCAGAAGTTCTGAGTTTAATCTTTTTTTTTTTTTTTTTTTTTTTTTTTTTTTTTTTTTTTTGTCTTTTTGAGACAGGGTCTCACTATGCAGTTCAGGCTGGCCTTAAGCTCGCTTTGTAGCTCAGGCTGGGCTCGAACTCACAACAATCCTCCTGCCTCAGCCTCCCGAGTGCTGGGATTACAGGCATGCGCCACCACGCCCGGCTTCTGAGTTTAATCATGCTTTAGAATTTTTCAGAGGAGCTACAAACAAAAACAAAACAATAGTAAGGTGCCTGAATACCCTGATTTAAGTGGCGTGGGAGAACCTGGGCATAGCAAGTGATTTTTTTTTCAAGTGATTTTAATGTGCAAAGTAAACATGAATACAAAGCGCTTAAGGATTTTATTGAAATGCAACTGCTGATGTGTGAGTTTGGGCCTGAAATTTTGTACTTCTGACCAACTTCCAGGCAACATCGTTGCTGCCAAGTTTCAGAACGTACCTGGTACAGGTAGGCTCTACCGTAGTGGTATTCAGAGAGACAGTGACTGATATACACAACGTCAAGATACTGTTTACCAAGCCAGGCATGGTGGCACATGCCTGTAATCCCAGCACTCGGGAGGCTGAGGCAGGAGGATTGTTGTGAGTTTGAGACCAGCCTGAGCTACAAAGTGAGCTTAAGGCCAGCCTGAGCTGCATAGTGAGACCCTGTCTCAAAAAGACAAAAAAAAAAAAAAAAAAAAAAAGATACTATTTACCTTTTTTACTGTGATGACTTTGCACTAGGACTGTAATTGCAAAGCTCTGGTCCCTTAGCAGGTAGTGAAGGCAACCATACCCAATATTCATGGTATACCTTATTGCCTTTCACTTGCAAATAAACAAATAAATGTAGTTTTATTTAAGAATATTCTTGATGAATCAGAAAAAGAGATTAATTTTGTTAAATTTCTTTCTGTTTTTTTTTTTCTTTTTGCAGAACCAGGGATTGAACTCATGCTGTCCTTCAATCCCCAGATCCTCAAGCCAAAGCAGACCTGCCCTGAAGGCATCCTGAGCCCCCCCAAAAAAAAACCTTCTGAGCTATTGCTTTTCTCTTTGACCACCATTTTTATTTGAAGAATGATTAATAGACACATTGTGACTATTCAGATTTGGATATTTGGCTGAAATTTTCCTCCAAAAGAGCAAAGCCAGATTCCACTTTAAAGAAAATAACTGACAGTATTTCTTGCCAAACATAAAATTAGAATTTTTGAAAACTTGTTTCCGCCACATGAACCTAACAGCTTCCCAATACTTAAGAGACTTTCTAATAATAATGAATATGATGTTTTGATACGGTATAATGAAGGCTGGGGTTAGCTCAGTGCTGCAGTATTTTCCTAGCAGGCTTTGGATTTGATCCCAGCACTGCAAAAAAAAAAACAAATAAGCAACACACACACACACACACACACACACACACACACACACACACACCCCACATGCACTTACTTAATATTGTATAATGAAATGTGTCAATATTTGGAAGATCTATATAACTCAGTGAATCAATGTTTTCCAACTACTAGAGCATCTCTTAAGTCACGCTTGAGTAAAAGACCCATCCAGGGCTGGGAAAATAGCCTGGCAGTCTAAGCGCCTGCCTGGCAAATGCAAGGACCCAGGTTCGATCCCTGGTACCACATACTGTGCTGGCTCCAGGAATCCTGGGTGGGCAGTGCTGCTCCAAGACCAGGAGTGGTGGTACACACCTATAATCCCAGCACTGGGGAGGCTGAGACAGGAAGTCCAAGTTGTGTAGTGAGACCCTCTACCAAAATTAATTAATTAATTAATTAATTTTAAAAAGATCCATGCAAAGAACAAATATGAATAGATTCTAATGAGGCAGAGGACAAAATGTTCATTAATATAGTTTTAGATTCTTCTTTGCAACTAATATTTAACACATTACCACTTATTGAGGAGTTGTGAGTAGAGTTCAGTGAGTCAATGTTTCACACACACACACACACACACACACACATATACACACAGAACTAGCCGTGCGTGGGGGTGCAGGCCTGTAATCTAAGCACTCGGGAGGCTGATGCAGGAGAATTGTTGTGAGTTCAAAACCAGCCTGAGCTACAAAGTGAGCTTAAGGCCAGCCTGAACTGCATAGTGAGACCCTGTCTCAAAAAGACAAAAAAAAAGTCTGTTCCCAACTATGTATCACTGTAGACTAAATTTTCTTCAAATCTTCGAGTAAAACAACATATTGCAACAGACTTAGTGCAGATATGACAATCTAGCTAAAGCAGACATTAAAGAAATTTATTAAAATGTGACATCAGTGTTATCCTCACTTTTCATTGATTTGGAAAAATAGATCTGCTCTCATAAAAATATGGCTTTTTCTGCAGAACCTAGGATTGAACTCAGGTCCTAGTGCTTGCCAGGGAAGTGCTTATTCCACTGAGCCATGTCCCTGGCCCAAAAAATATGGTATTTATGCTAAAATATAAGAAGATTTTTGTTAGCTGGCCATTTCAGTGCATGCCTGTAATACAAGCATTTGGCAGGCTGAGGCAGGAGAATCACTGTGAGTTCAAACCCAGTCTAAACCACATATTGAGACCCTGTTTCAGAAAACCAAAAGAGAAAAAAAAAGCTGGTATTGTTTTATTTCCAATATTAATAATTATTGATTAATATATCATATATTTATCTTTTTTTTTTTTTTTGAGACAGGGTCTCACTATGCAGTTCAGGCTGGCCTTAAGCTCACTTTAGCTCAAGCTGGTCTCGAACTCACAACAATCCTCCTGCCTCAGCCTCCCAAGTGCTGGGATTACAGGCATGTGCCACCATGTCCAGCTTATATGTATTTAAAAAGCTCATTACTGGGCTAGGGAGATGGCTCAGTGGAATAAGCGTTTCCCTGGCAAGCACAAGGGTATGAGTTCAATCCCTGGTTCGACCCTGTCTCAAAAAAAAAAAAAAAGAAAGAAAGAAAGAAAACTAGTATTGTAAGAGTTTTCATTAAATTTCAGACAAAGGCTGGCATGGTGACACATGCTTCTAATACCAGCACTCTGGGAGGCTGAAGTAAGAGGATCAAAAGCTAGATTCCCACCTGGGCTTTTTAGCAAAGATCCTGTCTCAAAATCAAAATTAAAAAAGTGCTGGGATTGTGGCTTGGTTCTGAATCCCCTGGGCTCAATCCCCAGTACTGAAAAAAATATTTTTTTGTAAAGAGGCCCAAGACTTCAACACAGGTAAGAACTACAAATATTTAAAAAGCAAACCACTAAGACAACAATATGCAATGTATTTATTATTGAAACTGTCCTACTGATTGGTTTTGAAACTATCTCATTACTATTTGTTTCTCAATAAAATTATTCTCATTATTTTATTTTATTTTTTGTCTTTTTGAGACAGGGTCTCACTATGCAGTTCAGGCTGACCTTAAGCTCACTTTGTAGCTCAGGCTGGTGTCAAAATCACAACAATCCTCCTGCCTCAGCCTCCTGAGTGCTGTGATTACAGGCACGGGCCATCACACCCAGCTCAATAAAAATTTTTTTTTTTTTTTTTGTCTTTTTGAGACAGGTTCTCACTATGCAGTTCAGGCTGGCCTTAAGCTCACTTTATAGCTCAGGCTGGTCTTGAACTCACAACAATCCTCCTGCCTCAGCCTCCCAAGTGCTGGGATTACAGGCATGCGCCAACACGCCCAGCCTCAATAAAATTATTAAATAAAATAAAAAGCAATAGATGAACCCATTGCATTTTCTTTATGAAGGTTGTTGTTGTTTTTGTTTTGTTGTTGTTTATTTGTTTTTAGCTAGGCTCCTGAAAGTACAGAATGGCAACAAGTTCTAAGTTCTATTTGTGACAAGAACTTAGAGTACAACTAGGAACTGCCAGTTATCCACTAAGCCTTAATACTCATGGGTTCAAAACAATTTTTAGAACTCCAATTCCAGTTCCTTAACATGATACACAATGTACCTCATACAAACTGCACCAGAATGAACAAATTCAGTTTGTGCCAGTTCTATGTAGCAGGTACTCTTCCAATCTGTTGTTTGTACATATTGTGGAATGGATGGGTGAGTGAATCAATGAGTAAATACAATGAAGTAACTTTTTTAGACCTATACACAAGTGGGCTAGGGGGACAGCTCAGCTGAATAAGTGCTTGCCTGACAAGTACAAGGGCCTGAGTTCAATCCCTGGTTCCGCAAACAAAAATAAAAAAAATAAGCCTATGCACAAGTCCGATTTAGAGACAAGATGAGACAACCTGGGATTGAACTGAGGCTCTTGTGCATGCCAGGGAAGTGCTTATTCTACTGAGCCATCCACCCAACCTGGAGATTTTTTTTTAAATCATTTATGTATTTATTTATTTATTTGGTACAAGGTCTCACTATGCAGCTTGGATTCATAGTGATCTTCCTGTCTTAGCCTCCCCAAGGCTGGGATTACAGGTTGTGCCACCAAACTTGGTTTTTGTGGCCGATTTGGAACTGGGCTAGCACAGCATGTAGTACCTGGGATCAAACCCTGGTGCTTGTGCTTGCCAGGCAGGTGCGTAGACCACCAAGCTATCTCTCTGGCCCTCAAGATAAGTTATCAGTACAGCTCTATACAGCTCTAGTCATCTATCTCTCCCTGTCTTTTTTTTCCTCATCATTTACCTATCCTAATTTTCTTCTGTGTTTTTGCTGCCACCTGCCTCTTCTGTGTTTCATCTCTTCAAAAATATTTTCCTTCTTGATGCCTTTTTTTTTTTTTTTTTGTAATGAATATAAGCACCACAGTTTGTATCACTTAGCTCACAGCCAGCTCTCAGGCCCCTCCCAGTGTGGGGCAGGTGTTCATCTCAGCAGGCAGATTTCCCCACTATTTCCCAACAGCACTGGGCAGAGGAAGAACTAACCTTCCCTGAGTAAGTACTGTGTGCCGCCCACTCTACTGCATGACCTTACTTAGTCTTCATTGAGTAGTGATGGTACTGTTTTTATCATCTCTGTTTTATAAGGATAGGAAAACGGAAGACAACAGAGCCGAAATAACTAGTCCAAGTCTCACAGCTGGATGGTGATACAGCCAGGATTTGATTTTTAACCAGTCGGGTTTTTTAATTCTACAGCTTTATTTAGATATAGTTTACAAACCATAAAATCCCCTAGTGTGTGTAAGTATGCAACTCAACAATTTTGAGTAAATTTGCAGTTGTGCAGCCACCATCACAAGTTGTTTTTTTTTTTTTAGAAAATTTCCCTCATCCCCAATGAAGTTTCCTTGTGCTCATCTGCAGTCAGTCCTGCTCTCATACCCAGGCCCAGACAACTACTAATCAGCTTTCTGTCTCTATAGAGTTGCCTTTTGTGAAACTTATATAAATGGGATCCTACACTGCATGTAAATAGAATCTTTTGTATCTGGCTTTTTTCACTTAGCATAATGTTTTTAAAGTTGATCCATGCTGTATAGTGTGTTAGTACCTCATTCTTTTACTTTTTTTTTTTTCCAGCATAGAAATTGATTAAACCCAGATATTTTCTCTGGGTTATATTACCATTTGTTTTTATTTTTTATTTTTTGATAAGATCTCACTAATTTGCTAAATTGCCCAGGCTGGAATAAAAATTGTGATCCTTTTGTTTCCGTCCCTCACCTCCATCCCCGCATATTAGGATTACGAGCATGTGCCAAAACTCCTGACTTATTTATTCCTTCTTAGTGTTGAATAGTATTCTGTTGCATAAAAATATCAAGTTTTATTTATCCATTCAGCAGCTAATGTACATTTGGATTGTTTCCACTTTTTGGTAATTACAAATAATACTTTTGGCCAGAGATATGGTTCAGTGGTGCATTGACTCCTTGGAAGCACAAAGTCCTAAGTTCAATTCCTGGCACAAAAAAATAATAATAGTAATAATAACACTGTCACAACAGCATATTATTACTATTATTTTTTTTCTCTTTTTTTTTTTTTTTTCTCTCTTTTTGAGACAGGGTCTCACTATGCAGTTCAGGCTGGCCTTAATTTAAGCTCACTTTGTAGCTCAGGCTGGTCTCGAACTCACAACAATCCTCCTGCCTCAGCCTCCCGAGTGCTGGGATTACAGGCCTGTGCCACCAAGCCTGGCTCCACTATTTTTTTGGTTTTTTTTTTTGCAGTACCAGGGATTGAACTCAGAACCTTGTACTTGCCAAGTGAGCACTTATTTTATTGAGCTATCTCCCCGGCCCTCCACTATTATTATTTTTGTGGATATGTATATATATATTTTTTTTCATTTATCTTGGCCAATACTTAGAAGCAAAATTGTTGAGTCATATGATATATTTATGATGATGTTTTTTAAGGAAATGCCCGAATTGTTTTCCAAAGTGGCTGTCTCATTTTGTATGTATTCCACCAACCAAGTATGTAGATTTCAATTTCTCTATATTCTGATTATTACTTGAAATTGTCAGTCTTTTTCTTCTATTACAGTTGCCCTAATGATATAGAGTGTATTTTACTGCTTCCCGCCTTCCCCCCAAAAGCTCTGGGTCAAACCCAGGGCCACACACACCCTGCCAAGTACTCTACCACCCGTCTACACACTTGGCATTTGTTACACAGCCCTATATATTTGGTAAGAACCTATACTACAGAGACCAGTGCTTCCAAAACATACCATATTCATCCTTGCCTTTTTCCTGTTGATTATAGCCTTCCTTTAATCTAAAAAGCCCTGTTGGCCCTGTTGTTTTATGACCTTAATTTATATATAACATTAAACAATCCAACTCCAAATTTTCATTCCCCCTAAAACCAATGCTGGCCCAACATTATATACTTCCTATCTCTCACAGTACTCTCTTTACATGCAGCAGGAATTCAATAAATGTCTGTTTACTTTAAAGATGGACTTTTTTTTTTTTCAGAACCGGGGATTAAACTCAGGCCCTTGCGCCTGCCAGTGAAGCGCTTATTCCACTGAGCCATCTCCCCAGCCCTAAAGATGGACTTTATCCCAGTTAAAACTCAGGTACATGCCTACAATCTCAGCACTCAGGGAAGTTGAAGCAGAACGATCTCAAATTTAAGCCCCCTTGGACAGTTGGTGACTTAGTAACACTCTATCTCAAATAAAAAACTAAAAATGGCAGAGATGTAGCTCCATGTGGAGGTCAATGTTCAATTCTCAGTATCACAAATTAATTAATTTTAAAATATGACTCCTATATTACTTCTGAGCAGAAAATATTCTCGGCATACATTTCTTTCTTTCTTTTTCCTTTTTTTTTTTCCTGAACCGGGAATTGAACTCAGGCCCTTGCGCTTGCCAGGGAAGCACTTATTCCACTGAGCTATCTCCCTGGCCCCTTCACCATACATTTTTTGAAAACTAATTCTAGGGATAGGGAGATAGCTCAATGGCATAAGGGACTACCTAGCAAGCACAAGGTCTTGAGTTTGATTCCTGATGCTGAAAAAAGGAAAAAGAAAGAAAGCTAATTCTGTGGAAGATAGAAATATGAACAAAGTATAAAAATAGTTATCATCTAGTCTGGCACTGTGACACACACCTGAAATTCCATCTACTTTGGAAGCTGAGGCAAGAAAATCACAAGTTTGTAGCCAGCCTGTGTAATTTAGTAGCAAGATTGTATCAAACAGGAAAAAAAAAAAAAAAAAAAAAAACCGCCTGAGAATGGAATTTAATGGTATTGGATTGCTGGATTTGATCCTTTTTTTTGTTTTTAATTTTTTTTTTTCAGAACTGGAGATTGAACTCAGGCCCTTGTGCTTGGCAAGTGCTTATTCTACTGAGCTATCTCCACAGCCCCCTTGTTTTTAATCATTTATTTATTTATTTGGTACACGGTCTTGATACACAGCTCAGACTCATAATGATCCTCCTGTCTCAGAGTCAGGATTATGGGCATGTACTACCACGCCCACTTTCAGTGACTGGCACAGCATACCCAGGACTCCAGGGCTGCCACAGCTTGCAGTACCAGAGATTGAATCTGTGTTCTTGTGCTTGCCAGGCAGGTGCTTAGACTGCTGAGCTGTCTCCCCAGCCCTGGGTTTGATCTTAAGTACTAAAAAAAGATTTTTTTAAATTATCATCTAGTATACTGCACAGATATGGATCCAGATGATGCAAAAATATACCTTCTAGGGCCGGGCTTCGTGGTGCAGGCCTGTAATCCCAGCACTAGGGAGGCTGAGACAGGAGGATTGTTGTGAGTTCTAGACCAGCCTGGGCTGCAAAGAACTTAAGGCCAGCCTGAACTGCATAGTGAGACCCTGTCTCAAAAAGACGAAAAAAAGAAGATATATATATATATATATATATATATATATACCTTCTACATTTGTCTCGTCATTTCAGGGTAGAACCCAAAGACCTATCACCTATTCTTCCTTTAACTACTTGGTTTGGTTTGGTTTTGGGGTTTGTTTGTTTATTTGGTTTTTTTTTGTAATTTTAGGAAGGGTCTACAGAGTGTTCAGGGTCTCAGTACTAGATTAGACTGTAGTGATCCACCTGTTTACAGCCTCCCAAGAGCTGGGATTATAGGCACACACGATCAGACCCCGTCTCAATTGCCATCTCCACATTCCCCAGGATGAGGTTGGCATAGCAGGCCTGGGGATTCAACCTCCAGCTCCTGCACCTGCTTGCAGGTGCTGTAATCCACTGAACTATTTGGCTAGTCCCCATTAACTAGTTTAACAATTATTTAGAGTATCTCCAATATGTCTCCAGGATATAATTGTTATCACAAGGAGAATGATGAAAATTTGATACGATTGTTCCACTTGTACACAGAAGATGAAAGAAACAATCACATAATTCAATCTTAAGTGTTCTAGTAAAGCTAAATCCAGTGTGGACCACAGAGGACAAAACATTATCGCAATGTCACAAAAGAGATAGTTTTGTTTGCCTTTTCTGATACTGAGGATCAAATCCAGAGCCTCATGCAGGATGGCAAATACTGCACCACAGAGTTATTTCTCCAGCACAAGAGATGGATTTTTAAAGAAAGAATATTAGCCAAGCAAAACACAGGACTTCCTGGTAGAAATCTGGCCCAGCTCTGGGTTTTTCTCCTGCTTCAGACTGCCAAAACCCCGATCTAGTTCTGGATTCTAAAATAGGATGCAAAAACTGTCCTAGGCTGACCTGGTCTCCTGGGGCTATTGGGATTATGTCAACAGTAGCACATACCTGAATCTTTTCCATCTGCTGGACTGTTTCTGGGCATTATTATGAATTTTTAGGAAATAAGAACAATTTTGGAAGTCAGTAAGTATAGGAGAACTCAGGGCTAAATAAGAAGTAAACCGCTTAAGAAAGACCATTTTTGTAGTATTCCCACCCCCAAGCCGGGGATTGAACTCAGGCCCTTATACTTGCCACAGAAGCATTTGTTCCACTGAGCCATCTCCCTGGCCCTAGTTTGTTTGCTTACCAACTTCACCTCTCCAAGGAGTGTAGTGGCCCACACCTATAATCGCAGGAGATTCTGCATTATAAATAATGCTAACTGTTACCAGGTGAAACCATTAGTCTTCAGACCCAAAACTGACATTTCAATTTAGCCCATACAGACTTTTATTGAAACCACTATTAGAGAGCTGATCTGGATGACCAATGAAACAGGTAAAATATGAGTAAGATCTTTTCTTCCTCTTTTCATAAGGATACTAATCCTAATGTGGCACAGACCAATCTCATAATCTCATCTAAACCAATTAGTCTTGGGAATTGTTCTTCTGAGTGGTATTAATCAGAAAGCTGTTTTTGCTGCCATTAAGCTGATATAATGAAAAATGTTAGAATTCCAATCATAATTTGGGTTGGAAACATATCTCTGTGGTAGACCACTTGCCTAACGTGTGAAGTTCTGGGTTCAGTGCACAGCATTAAAAAAAAAAAAGATTCAGTAATAGTTGTGTTTTCTTGGCACCAGAAATTGAACACAGGACCTTGTGCTTGCCAGGAAGGCTCTATAACAGTTTTAACCTAGACTGTGAAACTGTGGTCAAATTGTGCAACTCTCCAAAGCCTTACTCTCTATGCCAGAAAAATATCCACCTTTAATTCTTTATTGAAAATTAAAGGAATTAGGGGGCCAGGGTGATAGTTCAGCAGTGTAAGCACCTGCCTGGCAAGTGCAAGGTCCCAAGTCTGAACCCAGGTACTGGAAGAAAAGAAAAGAAAATCAAAGAAATTATATAACAGCCCTGTGCTAACTATTTGTTTTTTTTTTTGTTTTTTTTTTTTGTTTTTTTGTCTTTTTGAGACAGGGTCTCACTATGCAGTTCAGGCTGGCCTTAAGCTCACTTTGTAGCTCAGGCTGGTCTCAAACTCACAACAATCCTCCTGCCTCAGCCTCCCGAGTGCTGGGATTACAGGCATGCGCCACCATGCCCGGCTGCTAACTATTTGTTAATGGCATTGATAATGTTAGTACTGCCACTACCAGCTAATATTTATTACACATTTTCTATATGCCAGGAAATCCTTCAAAGTGCTTTGTACAATAATTTTTTTTTTTTTTTTTGTCTTTTTTGAGACAGGGTCTCACTATGCAG
>PVKA01043737.1:0-16589 GCA_004027165.1 Ctenomys sociabilis
TGTGTGTGTGTGTGTGTGTGTGTGTGTGTGTGTGTGTGTGTGTGTGTGTGTGTAATTACTTGCTGGATTTCCTGGGGCTGAAAATTTACATCGGCACGAGGAAAGAGCGCGTCCTCGTGTGGGGGAGGCCATGTGGGAGTGCTGAAGGGACCGACTTCGGGTGTACAGGGCACTCTTGCTTTATTATTTTTGCCATCTTTCTCCAACTTTGAATTTCCAAATGAAAATATTAAAATACACAAGACCACACAAGTGTGAGTACTTTAACAGAAGGCCTGCAGCGTCACTGCTGTCGGAGGTCATTCCAGGAGGACAAAACGCCAGTATGAAGAGCAGAGCAGGTGACAGGCTTCTGCTATTTTATTCCTTGTCCTATTACCTAGGGGGAGTTGACCCCAAGACTTGAGTTTTCCACTTTCCTGTCCTGTGCCTGGCCATCGGGGCTGTACGTGCATTCCTAAGTCAGCAACCGCGCTGTGCGCGCATGCACACATGTGATGACCTCGTGCTCCAGGAGGCTGGGCTCGGAAAAAGCAAAAGGATTCCTCTAGGCAGCCCCTGCATGCCCCCTGGGAGAGCCAGAGGGGTGTCTGAGAGCGGGCTGCTCACATTCTATGGTGTTTTATCCAGGTAAAAACAAACTTGAACTCTATTTCCAGGGTCTGAACTTCTGTGGGTTGGTTCACAGCTTTTCACACTAATGGTTAAGCATATTAAGGTTTATTTTATAACTTAAGATCAAAGAAAAGCAAAATATTCCGGGCCTCAAAATTCATTGATTTTTTTTTTCACACCAAAATGAGCCTAAGGCCTAGAGAATGAGTGAGTGAGCAGAGAGGTGATTTTCACTTGTTTCTCTGTCACACTGTAGCTGACACACAAAGAATGTCTTTTTTCCCTTTCTCTGCATCCTGCTTCAAATGCATTTTCTGAAGCTAACGTTTGCTTTTATTCCCTCAGCCTCCCACACACACCTCAGTCTGTGACCTTGGCCTCCCTCAGACCTTGGTCTTCCCTCAGGGCCGCATCTCAAATGCTTCTGACTTACTATACCAGTTCTGCCAGTAGGCCCACCCCGTTCTACAGTGCAGCAGCGCTCAGTCCTGCAGGAGGTGGCCGAGGGTCCCTGACTCAGTCTTTAGCAAAGGACAAAGCTCCTCGCAGGGACGTGCCAGGGCTGCTCTTACCGTCCTCAAGCTTCTCAGGCCCCTGTTTTATAGTGTGTGTGCCTTGATCTTGAATGTGTTTGTCTTCTTTTTCCATGTCTGGACTGAGAATCTGTGTGTCTCTGTGCTCTTCATACTCTTGGAATTCCAGGTCCTAGAACACATTTTTAACATGCAAATTTAAAAGAGGAAAACACTATTCAAATATTACAAAGTTATCTTCCAGCCGGTATGGTGGCACACACCTGTAATCCCAGCACTCAGGAGGCTGAGGAGGGGGATGGCTGCATGTTTGAGAACAGCCTTGGCTGCAAAGTGAGCTGCTCAAGGCCAGCCTGAGCTGAACTGCTAAATCTTGCCTCAAAAGGAGAGAGAAAAATTAATTACCTTTCATTAAGGATAATGACTACTTAGAAATTCAACCGCAAGTTATCATGCTTCAAAACTACACAGGATTATTTCTTTGGTTAAAATTTCCAAGAAGCTATGTCAAAATCAATATAAATGAAGTAAAGCCAACACCTTCTGTGAAATTCTGAAGCTATACAAGTATAGTTGCTTTGTACATTGTGCAATGAAAAGTGATTAATTCACTTGACTAGTTGTCACAGAATTTTTCAAGTCCTTTCTGTGTCCAAAGGCTCCAATTAATGAATTCAGCAATATTTAAATAAGAACATTATGAACTTAAAATTCCTTTGTTTCTCCTGCCTTTCAAAAGAGATGTTGATTATTAGTAAAAACCTGTCTAGTGGATGCCTGTTCCTGGTATCCATCTTATGTATTTAATTTTATTTTTTCTTAATTTTTTATTTTTCAAGAATACAAAATAGTGATAAGAAAAAATAGCATTAGAAACAATACAAGATTTCCCTAAACAACAGGAATTCAACAATGGATGTTGCGTTACGTGATGCTGTCTTCAAATTAGTCATCAGATTACCAGCGACAGCCCCCACTGCAGCGGGGCACAGAAACGGCCCCTCAGCCGGGCACCACTTTGCTTCCCTCCCATCACCTAGACAGGACCAGCGAGAGGAAAATGCAGAAACATGCACAACCTCTGATCGTTACAGAACCAGTCAGAGCTGCATAGTGAGACCCTGTACAAGACTACTGTAGTCTGCAATTAGTCATAAAAACTTTTGAGTTTTTCCCAAGACCATCTGGGTATATAAAAGATAAGGCACTGTGGAAATCAATTATTTTACCTCCAAATCAGCTGGTATCAGAAAATGTAGTGAGTCCATCTGAAAGAACTTAATAAAGCCCAGGTTTATCTCTCCTCCTTCAAAGGCCCAGCAAGTATTCACACAGGCACAGCCCTGAGGGAACGTAGCCCTGCCGCCAGGTGCATGAGCACACTGCTGGACTCACCAAGGGAAGACGCTCTGGCTTGTCCCATTTGCCCTCATAACATGGAGTCATCCTGGGTGTTCCAGGGAACTCTTCCAGTTCAGACTCTTCGGTGGTCTGTACTCCTTTGGTACACAGGTCTGTAAAATCACTCTGGCATGCAGCTACCATTAAAAGTATAAAAGAAAATTTTCTAAGGCCCCTGAACAATACAGAATTCAACTGCTATTTATTCGTTATCCAAATAACATCGTGCATGTTTTGCTCAGCTCAGTGGGTGCGCCTCATTAAAATTTTTGAAAGATTTAACTGGAAATTATGTGATTTGGGGAAATTCTGACTGTAAATGCCACTAAGACTTTACAAAGCTTGTTTTGAATTTTTGCAATTCACAAAGTTATACTTTTGCTTGAAAAAAGTCAAACTATGTCAAAATATTTGCTAGTTAAATTAAATATTTGGAATTTGTTTTAAAATACTCTAGGAAAAAAAAGAGACAAAACAAAGGGGCTGGGGAGATAGCTCAGTAGTCTAAGCACCTGCCTGGCGAGTGCAAGAACCCGAGTTCAATCCCTAGTATCTATACGCTGTGTCAGCCCCTGAAACTGGGTGTGGTGGCTCATGCTTGTAATCCCAGCACTGGGGAGGCTGAGACAGGAGGATCACTATAAGTCTCAAACAGGTAATGAGACTCTGTACCAAATAAATAAAATTAAAATTAAAATAATTAAAGTTGTTTGTAAAAAGCTTTACTATTAAAGTTAGAGTGATGCATAAAGGTTCATTTACCATCTTGTCTATTCTGAGTACATATATATTTTTTTAAAAATATGTGAATCAATCTATCTTATTTAGATGCAAAAAACTGACCAAAGTTGGATGGCAGTATAATTCACAACTGATAAAGAGGACGTGGTACTTACCCATGAGGCAGCACTACGCTGCCTGAGGCAAAGGATAAGCCTGACTCATTATCAGAACTTGGGGGTAGCTTGAGGCCAGAAGCTTCGGCCAAGTGAACCAGACACACAAGCTAAAGTACTGAATGCTTCATACATGCGAAACCCAAGCTGTAAGTTGGGAGCAAACTAACAGCTAATAGGAAGTTGGGAAATCTTCCTCAGACGAGAAAGGGATCTGGAGATGGGGGAAAGGGGAGAAAAAAAGAACTCAATGTGTCACACACATGTACCCACTCCCCACTAGCAATGTCACCACTGTCTGCTGCAGATGCGGACTAACACCAAAAGCAAAATGGATTTGTGAACATTCAACTGCAAGCCCCACAGCGGGCCATTCACTCTCCTTTCTTCTATCTCGGAATGTTCATGAAGAGCACTCTGACCAGTTTTCAAACAACAGTGACTGTACCGTTTTTTCTTGATGAATTCTTTTCTTCTTTCTTTGGAGAGGGCTTTGGCATACGGTTAGAGTATATGTTTTTTATATCCAGTTCCCTCTCTTTTTCCTGAAAACAAACCCAACAGAAGAAAGAAAAGTCTCGGTTGAAAACAAAACAAATAGCTTCCCTTAGTCAATTGGCATTTTCCTTCTACACTGAGCTGAACTGAAGAATCAAGTCTCTGGTACATTTAGGCCAGAGGAGAACAGTACTCTCCCTGAGGAGAGCAGTAACTCTCCAATATATCCTGATAGGTTAAGGAAAGGTGACTGGGACAACCTTCATTTTGTAACGTTTCCTGCTGCCTGGACATAGGAGTACCTCACCTGTCACCCAGTCTTAAGGCCCAGAGACAAAGCATTTGGTAGGACTGTCTTCACTACGGTTTTGACATACTGATAAAAATTGGGCCACTCTTTTCAACACAGGTGTTCTTGACATCTGGGCACTGCTTTTTCTGAGAAAGGAAACCATGTAAAATAATGTGCAGTGCTGCACGGCTCTGCACAAGAGTGCAGCCCGTCAGTGATCTCCAAATAAAATCTGAACGCTGCCTCTAAACACTGAACATGAAGTTCTACCAGGCACAGCGCTAACAAGAATCCATGATGGCGCTTTGGAAGAATATTAGATTATTTAACCACACAACACAAATGCTAACTCCCATAATTTCCTTCTAGAACTACCAATTTTAGTCACAATGTTCCTATTGTAACTAAAGTTTCCCTTGTTAAAGTGATTATGTCAACAAACCTTTTCTTTGTAGATTTTTTGGTGGTATCAGGGATTGAACTCAGGACCTTGTGCTTTCCAGGTAAGCACTTCTTCCACTGAGCTATCTCCCCGGCTCCTCTTTGTAGAATTGTGTAGACTATATCTTATAAATGTAAAGAAGTGTTTGAAAATAGTACACTTTCATCTACTTATATTACAAGGGAAACATGCTATTCAAAGCAAAGTGCTTAAAAAAATAAAAATGAAATAAAGGGCTTAAAAGTGAAAAAGATGTTCATGTATTTATGCAGTATAGCTTGGATAATTGTACTGTTGATTTCTGCTGGTCTATTGAAAGGAGCGGTTAATGTTTTAAAAAACTTTTTTTTTAGTTTTAAAAATTTTTTTTCTTTTTAATTTCTTACAACTTTTTTTTTCCTTAACCATTTTGAAGGTTTATATCTGGTAACCTAAATAACTACCTTGAAGATAATATGCCATATAATAACCATTGTCAAAATCCTGTTTAATGAAATTTTGTTATCATTTCTAATGTTTGGAGTTTTCCATTTTATATTCTTTAAAAAGTAAAAAAATAAAATAAAATGCTTACCTTCAATTTGTGATGCAGCTGCTGCAGCTCTCCTTGAAGAACTCTGTTTTCACCGTGGGCCTCAAAGGCTCTCTTCCTTTCAGCAAGCAGCTGGCGTTGGAAACTGTTAGTGCTCAGCTCGAGGTTTTTAGACAGCTCCTGCACACACAAGCACAGTAACAAACAAGATTTCAAAAGACCCCAACAGTGAAATGCAGCCAGTAACAGTGTCCAGATGACACTGCAGAAGCCACACCCCAAGACACACCACGCGTGCGCGCTTCCCCCAACACGCACGGGCGGAATAAGAAACACTGGCTTGCAGAAATCAGTGCTGGGGCAAACAAATACACTGTGCTACAAAAACACAGATTTAAAAAAAATTTTTTTTTATCAAAAATCTGGGGAGATAGCTCAGCAATCTAAGCACCTGCCTGGCAAATGCAATTACCTGGGTTCAAACCCCAGGTGTGCTATGCAGGCCACTGAAACCAGGTGTGATGGTACACACCTGCAATCCCAGCTGGGGAGGCTAAGACAGGAGGATCACTACAAGTCTGAGCTGCGTAGCCAGACCCGGTACCAAATAAAAATAAGCAAGCAAATAAATAAATGGCCAACTAAAATTAAAATAGAAATTACATGCGAAGCATTTCTAGATAAAAACAGCTACTGTCACATATTAAGCATGCTCCGTGAAGTTTATGGAATACGTAAGTTAAAATATTTCCTTTTAGGATAAGTTGTCATGATCCCATTCTAAATTCTGGATGAAAGAAAAATATTTGTTATGAATAAAAAGGTATTGCAAAATCACAAAGAAATAGTCATCACACCATCCCCTGTGGTGGTCGTGGCCAACACTTTAGGGTACACAGGATGAGACGTTTATATATTTTTCTCATTAAATAATATCATAAATGCCTCAGGCGATAGACCTTGATTAATACAATGGTAAAATTCTAATTTTAGATTGTCATAGCACACATAAGCAAATTCTGCTGTTCAATATCAGGGTGTTTTCTATACTGAATGTCCTACTATAGACAATTTTATTCATATCTCTTATTATTTCCCCAGGGTAAATGCTAACAAATATAATTCCTTGAACTTTAATGAAATTAAACATTCCTAGTCTTTGAAACTGTGAAAAGATAAGCCAGTGTGAGAAAAATATTTGTATGTGTATGTCACAAAATTCAGTAATAAACTGCTCGGTAAAAAAAAGGATACATTTGAACAGATACATCACTGCAGAGATGTATAATAAGCATGAAGAATGAAGTGCCATGCCATTAGCCGTAAAGGAAATGCAAGTCGGAGCCACAACAAACAGCAGTGGCTATGCACTCGAATGTCTAAAACTTCAAAGGCCGGCCAGGCCGGGTGGGCCGCTCAGCAGCACAGCGCCTGCCTGGCAAGCTCGAGGTCCTAGGTTCTATTCCTGGCTCCAAAAACCACCACCAAATGAAACCTTAAAGACTAAGCAGTATCTGTACTGTGCTTGGGTCTCAAACTTGCTGAATGAAAGAAGCCAGATTTAAAAAACACATACTGTATGTTCAAAATGCAAACTAATTTACAGAAGCAAGAAGTCCACCAGTTGGGGACAGGTGGGCAGGCCCTGAAAAGGAGAGAATGTAAATGAATACTAGAAAGCCACACATGAAAATGTGATGAAGTCGCATGAGCTCCAACACCAGAGTTTCATGTTTGATGGACATGCGTACAGTTTGAAGATGAGCATTACTGAAATGCCCCAAGGAAAAGCTCTGACCATCTAGTCTTCAAAGTCTAACAGCCTTTATTTAATTATTTCTTGATTAGGGTATCTTAATTATTGATCACATTGCCCTTCCAAAAAACAGTATGTATAATTAATTTGTATTTCTTTGATTACTATTTGTCATGGTTTGGGGTTTTACTAGGGGAACAATATAACACACAACACATATTTTATAAGATTTTATAACAGTCACCTGAGGAATCCAGTAGAGGGCCTGGATCCCACAATAATGTCCTGCGTGAGTCCAGCAAAAAGACCTAGTGCCCATGACTATGCCCCCAGTGAGTCCAACTGGAGGCCTAGAGCCCATGACAATGTCTCATGCAGGCCCACTTCACAGATCTGCACTGGGAAGGCCAAAGGTCAGGGGTGGAAGCTAGAAAGTCTGTTAGCAGGATGAAGGATCTGTGCCAGCAGGCTGAGGGATCTGCACTGGAGCCAGGAAGTAAGCTCAAGGTAAGAACCGGAGCTCCCCCCGAAAAGTGCTCCAGACATCCTCAGGGACAGTGAGGTGCTGACAAGGAAAGCCAAGTTCCCATCAGAAAAGCCAACACAACAAGCTTCTCCAGGAGGCAATGATCAGGGTGAGGCCCAAGCTCCCCAACAGTGAACTGCAGTGACAGTTCACTGTCATTCGCAGTGACAGTGAGGTCATGAGCTCCTCTGACAAGAACAGCCAAGTTCGTCAGAAAAGCCAGCATGACACGGTCCTCCAGCGAAGTAGCCCAAGAAAGCCAGCAGCTTCCAGCAGCTTCCAGCAGCCCCTCCTCCTCCTCTTCTGCTGCTTCTTGGCTGCCAGCAACAACCCTCCGCCGGGCCTCCCACACCCAGCCATGCTGGTTCGGCTGGGTGCAACAAGATGACCCCCAGCGGGCACCCATACGCTATTTTTTTTTTTTTTTTTGGAACCAGGGATTGAACTCAGGCCCCTTGCGCTTGCCAGGGAAGCACTTATTCCACTGAGCCATCTCCCTGGCCCCACCACACTACTGGAGTTAATTTTGATAATCAATTCTTGACCTACGGTTATTTTACAATGTGAAAGGAATCTAAAACAAGGACAAAATATGAAGAAAGTAAACTGAAAAACAAAAATAAATGAGAAAAGTAACTTGCAGGAAAAAGCTAAGAAACTTCTTGGATATACAGAGAGGAGTTAAAGAGGACAGGATTGGAAAAATTATGATAATGACAGATATGGAAAAAATGGGTGTTGATTTTGAGGAACAGGATATTCACATACTGTTAGAGCAGCCACCCATAGACTGCTTGCTGGTTAGAGTGGAAGAGGAAGAACAGTTATTGTACATTGGCAGCCAAATCAAACACGTGTGTGCATATACACACACACAGAGGGGTTTTCAGACTTTTATAGAGGGCAAGAGGGGTGGTACAAAGGCAGATTTGATGCATTGTGATTGGAGTGTTGTATGACATCATGGGTTGTTAAGGGAGTTTAAATATCTCCAGTTACACTGCAAGGGCACCAGTTAAACAAGCATGAGTTACATAAAGGAAGAAGTGTCCCATTATATTTGAAGTCACATTGCAAAGCCATCAGTTTTACATAGCAGTAAAGACAGGAGTCTACACAAAGGAAGGAGTGCTCTGTCAATGGGCCTGCCTGATGTGGCCACTTGGCCTCTGGAGGGCAGCGTCTGTAGGCTTTTATTTACAATTTTTAATTTCCCCTTTCAATATATGGACACTTCTCTAAATAGGAAATACAAATGGATATTAAGTATATGAAAAATATTGTTAGCCAACAAGAGAATCCATATCAAAACTGTAATGAGGTACCACCTGACCTCAAAAAAGCTACTATTGAAATTTTTTAAATGTTGCTAAGGAGGCAGAAAAAAAAAGTCTGTATACTGTTGGTAGGAACGCAGTTCAGTACTGCCACCACTGGAAATTAATTTCTCAAAAGTAAAAACAGAACCATGGGATCTCATGAGCATCTATCCAAAAGAAACAAAGTCTGCATACCAGGGAGACCCCATGCACCCATCATTACAGTGCCGGTCACAATCACTAAGATGCAGACGCAGCCTAGTGCTCATCTATGCAGCACGCACACACGCATGCATGCACATTGGAGTCGACACGGCCAAGGACGAGACCGAGCTTCTGGTAGACGAGCAGAGGTCACAGAGAGAAACACATCCACAGCAACACAGAAAAGCATGTGGTGCCTGTTCTCCATGTGTGGAAACACAAAAAAAGAAACCATCAACACAGTAGTGGTAACAAGAGACTTGGAAAGTGGGGTGCACCTGGGACGGGGTGGAGTGGGCGGCTATGACTGTACATCGTGTGCACATATGAAAACGTCACAGCAGGTCTTAACATGTACAATACCTTAACAGAAATGAACAACATGAATGACAACAAATACAAAATCTGAGATGCAGTAAATATAAACCAGTTCAAGTGACCACAAATGAAATGTAAGACAAGAGTATAAAATGGATAGGTAAAAACAAAAAGACAAACTCGCAAATAAGCACTGAATGCACAAAGCTTTAGCTCTGAATCCAAAAAATTTTAAGGAAGACCTATCTTTTACAAAGCATAAAAATGTAAGGAAACACTGCATTCTTGGTATTTTATTTTGTTTTGTTTTGTTAGAGACAGGGTCTCACTATGCAGTTCTGGCTGGCCTTGTGCTAACTTTTGTAGCCCCTAGGCTGGTCTCAAACTTGCAGAGATCCTCCTGGCTCAACCTCTCCAGCTCTGGGATTATAGGCATCTTCCAGAGGCACCCACATCTGGGTCAAGATGGCATGCCCAGGGATCCAGGGCTGAGACCATACTGCATGTAGGGCCTGAGATCGAACTCGGGTCCTTGTGCTTGCCAGGTAAGAGCATGTGCCTCTGAGCTATCTCTCCAGTCCCTTGGTGAGAATATTTATGATCTTGATGTCAATAGTGCATAAGAACTACTTTAAAAATAAGGCCACAGACCATTTTTTATACATGTACATTCTGTAAAAATCACAAATACTAGCAAATAATAATAATAAGGCAAAATACAAAAATTACATCAATCCAAAAAAACCAAAGGGGAAGAGCAGTTTAACATTTAAAACATCTGTTAATAGGTTAACTAAATTTAAAATTAAGTTTAAAATTTAATCATTTTAGAAAGAAGTGAGCATTTAACAAAATGGCACAATTTACAACAAAATTTCAGCAAGTTAACAATGAAAAGAAATTTCTGTACATGCCCATAGCTGTCTACCTGTGCATCACACACAAACTAATAAAGACAGATACAGGCCACACATTAACATACTGGTCATAGTGATTTATGGGTAGAAAGAATGCTTTAGGTATTTTCTTAGACTTGACCTGCAGTAAAGTTGGTTATTGTTATCTCCTAGGAAGAGATGCTACCACCTGTTACCCCGTTGTGTTAAAAAAAATTTTTTTTTGGTGGAACCAGGGATTGAACTCAGGCCCTTGCCCTTGCCAGGCTAGCACTTATTCTCTGAGCCATCTCCCCAGCCCCTTGTGTTAAATTTTAAACAGCAATACAATTTTATGGTCATAAACTGTTATACTTTTTAGCCCTGAATCATTTTAAAGCCAGGAGTTATAAAAATTTAAAGACTAAATTTAAATTAGTTAACCTGGTAAAATTTATCTTCCTTATTTGCAACCAGATTTTGAGCCTCATAAGATAAATTCAGAACTTGATGTCATCATCCATCAAATTAGCTGCCCCTCTAATTTCTGCACCCATCATGAATGCTGCTTCAATCCATCCATCTACCCACCCACCCATTCATCTATCAATATTCCATCCAATCAGCCGGGCATGGTGGCGCATGCCTGTAATCCCAGCACTCGGGAGGCTGAGGCAGGAGGATTGTTGTGAGTTCGAGACCAGCCTGAGGTACAAAGTGAGCTTAAGGCCAGCCTGAACTGCATAGTGAGACCCTGTCTCAAAAAGACAAAAAAAAAAAAAAAAAATATTCCATCCAATCATCCATCCATGAATAATCCATTCATGCATGCATAAATACATCCATCCATCCATCCATCCATCCATCCACCAATCCACCCACTCACATATCCATCCATGCCTCCATCCTCCTTCCATGCATCAATCCATCCTTTCATGAATGCATGCATGCATCCATCTACCCACCTATCCAGGCATCCAAAAATCCACCCACTCACCCAATCCATGCATCTATGCATCCATGTATCCATTCATCCATCCATCTGTGTATCCATGCATCTATCAATTCACCAACCTACCCATCCACACATCCATCATCCATCCATCTATCCACCCGTCCATCCATCCATCCATCCATCCATCCATCCATCCATCCATCCATCCATCCATCAGTCCATCCGTCCATCCAACCACTTATGCATCCACCAATCCATCCATCCATCCATCCATCCATCCATCCATCCATCCATCCAATCATCTATACATCCATCCATCCATATATACATAATACAACCATCCATGCATCCATCCAATCATCCGTCCACCCATCCATGCACCCAACAATCCACCCACCCATACATACATACATGCACACATGCATGCATCCATCCAATGACCCATCCATCCATCTATCCAGCCTTCTATCCATGCATCTATCCATCGATCCATCATTCCACCCATCCATCTATCCATTCATCCATCCATTCATCCATCCATCCATCCATCCATCCATCCATCCATCCATGTATCCATACATCCCTGTATCACCCATCAATCCATCTGTCTACCTATCCATCCATGCATCCATCCATCAATCAACTGATTGATCCATCCATGCATCCATCCTTCTATTTACCCATCCATCTATGCATCTATCCATCCATCCATGCATGGATCCATCCATCCATACATTGATCCATTCATCTTTCTATCCATTTATGCATCTATATATCTATTCATGCATCCACCCATTCGTCGGTCCATCATTTTAAGAAACACTAATTCTATGTTAGATGGCATGTCAATGCTGCAAATACAAAATCAATCAAGACCTGCTCTTTTAATTTAAACTCAATGGTAAACTAAAAGGGACAGAGCTTAAACTGACACCCCAAAGTAAACACTTAGAAACCTTCTCTCCAAGCTGATGGCTGTTTATTTACCTGTACCCACTGGGTACAGTTATACATCCAGTTGTAAAGCTCATATTTTCAAACTGTACATTTTGTCATTAGAAAACAGTCATGAGACTTACTATATTTGCCATAGAATGTATACTATACGTATGGCATATTATGGCATGAGTATAGGATAGAACACAGATGTATACTGTACAAAGTATATGTACACAGAATACTAATAGCTTATCTTCAATTACTACTCTGGCAACATTAAAAGGATAGTCATAAATGAGCACTGTTTTCTTAAACATGTTGAAAACTTGGTATAGACCAGCAACATGCTTACTAATTCCTAATTTCCCCCTTGTCTACTTTTGCAAACACTGCCTTCTCACTTTTCCACCTCTCCTAGTCTTTTTCACTCTCTAAAGTACTCAGACACAAGCTCCAAGAATCACATCCACAGCACTCCTCAGTCTTGGGGATTCAGTTCAACTGACTCCTGAGACTGAGTTCACTCACAGGAGCTGGCTGTTCAGGGCCGGGGAGATGGCTCAGTGGAATAAGCACTTCCCTGGCAAGCGCAAGGGCCTGAGTGCAATCTCCAGTTCCGTTAAAAAAAAAAAAAAAAAAAAACTGGCTGTTTCCTATAGTAGAAGAAATAAAGGTGCATTTCACATTACTTCTTCAGCTTAGAGCAAGCCACCATAGATGACAGACTCACAACACAACAGTTCTGTGTGTGTCACCAGTGTGCCCTAAGCAATCAGACTTGCTTTGCTTTTACAAAACCTGTTTTCTTTAAGCCTTTCCATACTCCGAACTTTTGTTTCCCAACAGATGGAGTTTACTCCATAGCACTTACTACAGGTAGCCCAGTAGGGACAAAAATGTCATTGATGATTCTCCCCAAAAGGGCACACAGAGAGGAGAGACGCAACATGCTGAGTGAAGGAGGGGAAACTAGAATGGAGAGACTCAGAAGACCACCTAGGGTGGCAGGTTACTCAGGTGGGGAGGAGGACACACCCTAGCACAAAGGATCAATGTGAAAGGACAAACTTTGTAACCAGACAAATCAGATGCATAGGAGTAGGGGAAGGGGGTGGTGGGTGGCAGTTGGGCCCTGCCTCACCTAGCCCAGACAGCCTCTGAGAGCCTGGCACACAGCCATCGGGATTCAAGCAGCACGGCAGGCTGCAGCCTCGCAGGACAGACTGGGGCACAGGCACCCCTTAGTGCTATCCATCATCCTTTCTCCAAGCACTGAGCAGGGTGCTGCCTGCCAGCATTTTCACAGGCATAGGGTGAGTGCTCAGGGCAGGAGATCTTCCCTCGCCACCCGCCCCACCTCAGATTCTGACAGGACAAACAAGTGAATGCTGCCTGTTTCTGGAATCGTCAGTCCTGAGCCCTGAACATGCCCAAGTCACTGCCCAGTACCTCGAATTCGTTCCACACCAGGGAGGACTTTCACCGGCATGTGGCACCAGTGTGGGCCTGGTCCGAGTGCGCACCCAGCTCCGATGGCTCTGTGCCATTCACAGACCAGCTGCAAACATTGTGTGACAACACAGGCCTGGGAGAGCTGCTTTCCATGGGAAGCACCAAGCCTGGGTGAGGCTCTGCCTGGTGCCCCTGGCCTGCAGAGTGCCCGCAGAGCACCCACCATGCAGCAGGTGCATGACCCCCACTCTGGGCACAGTGGAGCATCCACTGATACATTAGTTCTCTCCTGAGTCAGCAGCGAGAGCTAAAGATCTGTTGATGTGCCCAGTGATCTCAACACCGATGAGACACAACCACACACCCTCCACCTTTCCTGAGCAGCCAGAATCTCCTCACACTAGCCCTGGGCACATCCGGGTCTTCTCTGGGTGCCCCAATGCAACATGAGCTCCTACCTGGTCCCCAGAGCTGGGTGCATAGACATTAGAATACACAGTAGGAAGGGCTGGGGAGATGGCTCAGTCGAATAAGTTCTTGCCTGGCAAGCGCAAGGGCCTGAGTTCAATCCCTGGTTCCACCAAAAAAAAAAAAAAAAGTAGGTACCCAGTTCATCAACATCCAGCTGGAATCTACACCTGAGCCCCAGAATCCAATGTCCCAACCTTTCCTGGGCCAATGCTCCAGCTTGGACAGTTGCAAACAACAAATTTATGGCTTCTCTTCTTCTGGTTCCAGGCACTTGGCAGCCACAGTTCACAGTGCAGTTATGGCCAAATCCAAGAACCATATCACAAACAACCAGTCTTGAAAATGGCACAGAAATGGCATCAAGAAATCTTGGTCACCAGTATACAAATCTCTGAAGGGGGTAGATCCCAAGTTCCTTAGGAACATGCATTTTGCCAAGAAGCACAACAAGAAAGGCTTCAAGAAGATTCAGACAATGCCAAGGCCATGAGAGCATGCACTGAGGCCATGAAGGCCCTCAAGCCCAAGATCATCCCAAAAGGAGTAACCGCAGGCTTGCTCGACTTGCCTATATGCCCACCCCAAGCTTGGGAAGTGTTTCCGTGCCCGCACTGCCAAGGGTTGCAGGCCTTGCTGGCCAAAGCCCAGGCTCCAGGCAAGGCCCAGGCTTCCAAAGGTGCCCAGACCCAGTGAAAGCCTCTTATCTGCTGATATAAAACAGAAGGACTGGCGTGACCCCGGGGGGGTGGGGGGGGTGCAGCTGCGGGAGGCTGGTGTCCTCCTGTGGTCTTTGTACAAATAAACCTGAGGCAGGATAAAAAAAATAAATAGTTTATGGAAAAGGGTCCCCTTGAACTGAGAAATACTACATAAACCCAAGCAAGAGAGGGACTCTGAAGAATGTGGCTTTAAGATTTAGACTGCAGGCCCTCAAACAAAACACTCTTCTGGAAATAAACAGGAACTTTCCTGTTTCATTTTTCATCTTCTTTTTCTTCTCCCTCCATTTAACCCAATTTTTTTTCTTCCCCACTGGCACATTTTTTGTTTTTACTCTTCTTCTTCTTTTGGTGGAGTTTGGAGTTTTACCACCCACTGTGTTGTCTCCCCCAGCCTTTTTAATGTTACTTATTTTACTGGTTTGAACCAGTGGTGGTTTTTTTTTTTTTTATTTCTTTGTTTGTTTTCCTGTCTGTCTTCTTTACTTGCTCTCTTTAAACTTTAATATTCCATTTTATTTTCTTCTCATCTAATTTTCACTCTGTGATAATGTTTTACTTTTGGCTAGTTGTTTCTTGGTTACTATTATTAGTACTGCTACCTTGCCTGTTAATAAGCCCTCTCACATCAGTGGTACACATTCGCACCTTCTGTCACTGTACTGTTCATAATCTACTTACTTTCTATTCTCTTCAAGCTTCCACACTTGTGCTATTTATCCTTATGAGCCTCAGGTGGTCAGCTGTGTCTTACTACCACAGAACACTGCTCTGTTGTGAAAGGGGATAAAACTGCCCTGCTGAGTAGATATTTATTGCATGTAATTAATCTGGTTTTAGAGTTTTTTTGGTAACTGCTGATCTTTTCCCTCTGGCTAAAGGTGGCAAAGTATCAGGTATTATAGTCTGTCATCGCTTGTGCTCGACACTGTTGTTATTGCTGATTGTTCTACTTCAGCCAAGGTGGCAAAGTGGCTGTGATCAGGGGTTTTCCTTCTGTGCCAATACCTAGTTTGTCTGGGAATCACGAACATCACCATTACCAAGGCGCTGGGCACGAGGCCAGCCAGGCCACCACCTTTCGGCCATAACACACACAGTGGCAGAATTCTGCACCAGACGCAAAGGCCAATAGAAAGTCACTCGCCATAGAAACTGACAACTCAAGAGATGAGAAAAGAGAAAACACAGGAGCAAATGCTCCCTGAGCTCCGAACACCCCACAAAGCACATGGGGCGGGTGGTACTGAGGATCAAAAGCCACATGGCCATAATTTCTGAAATAGTAGGAGCAAAGTAACAAAACAAAGAAGACTCCTGGCAAATTTAAACCAGATATAATTGCACAGCTAATCTGATGACCATACTAAAAGAAATGTTTAGTGAATCTGGAGTAAATACAGATAAAAAATAGAGGCGCTACAGAAAGACATGGAACCCTAAAAAACAAAGAATTGAATTCCACCAAACAGTTCAAACAGAAATTTAGAAGTTTAAAAATTCTATGGAAATACAGAAAGTCTCCGACTTACAAGTTTTGAACCAGAACTGTCGTTGGTCAGATGCCTCATTAGCTGACAAAGTCAGCCTCATAGAGTATATCCGTAAAAGCTCACGATTTGAATGTCTTTAAGTTAGGGACATAGTGTATATGCAGCATAGGACATATGCAGCGTGGTGTACGTGCTGTGCAGGGCATATGCAGCGCAGGGCGTATGCAGCGGGGTGAACATGCAGTGCAGGGCGTATGCAGTGTGGTGTACATGCAGGGCAGGGCGTATGCAGTGCAAGGCGTATGCAGCATGGTGTACATGCAGTGCAGGGCGGATACAGTGTGGTGTACATG
>PVKA01043738.1:0-16586 GCA_004027165.1 Ctenomys sociabilis
AAAAAAAAAAAAAAAAAAAAAAAAAAAAAAAAAAAATAATAATAATAATAATAATAATAATAATAAAATAACAAAGGAGGGCCAGGGAGATAGCTCAGCAGACTAAGCGTCTGCTTAGGCTGGCACAGGGACCAGGATTCGATCCACGCGCACGTCGCACAGGCCCGCACTGGGGCGCGCTAAGCCAGGGACAGAGTCCAGGCGTGGTAGCGCACGCCTGTAATCCCAGCGCACGGGAGGCTGAAAACAGGGGCGTCCGAGCTGCGTAGCGAGACCCTGTACCAAATACATAAAGGACAATGCCAACGATAGCAACAAAGGAAGTAAGCAGGGCGCCTGGGCGGGGCCTGCGGGGTCTCGGAGCTGCGCCTCAGTCCTCGGTCTCCTGCCAGCCGCGCGCCTAAACTTAATGCTTCCTCCTGCTGCGGGTGAAATGCTTTCTCTGACGCAGGGGCGGGGGTGGGTGGTGGGTGGAGGGGTGCGGGGTGAAGGGAGGACAGAGGTCTTGTCCTGCTGTGCCAAATGACCTAAGAGTTGAGGACTTAAAACAGTAAGAGCCACAGGAGGGGTGGGGGGGCTGCGCACCTACGATCCTAGCCCTTGGGCGGCTGAAGCAGGCTTTGAACGCTCCACGTTCAAGGCGCACCTACCGAGACCCTGTCTCCAACCAATCAGCGAGCCCACCAGCCCCTCAGTAAGGTGTCTGGGCGGATTCCTCCTGAATGTTCCAAGCAATTCTTCGGTCCTGCCGTCCCAACTTCTACAGGCATCCGAATCCCTTCGCCTCATTAATGGATAAATTATTTGTTTGTTTTCTTATTTATAGTTTTTGAGGCAGGGTCTCACTTTGTAGCCCAGGCTGTTCTCAAACTCGCAGAGATCCTCCTGCCTCAGCCTCCTGAGTGCTGGGATTAACACTGTAAGTTTTGGGGCCAGGACCACTGGCATGGCATGCAGTACCAGAGATACAACCGTGACCCCTGTGCTTGCCAGGCAGGCGCTTAGACCACTGAGCTGGCACCCCAGCCCCACCCCAGTGTCTTACACTCTCTCCATGTGTAAGGATCTTTGGGGCCTGGGGTCCCCATCACCTCCCCAGCAGTCAGCACAGGAGCAGCCTTCACCCCACTCCACCACGGCTTCCACCCTGTACCCAGGCCTCCCATCTCAAAGGAGAAGTTAAGCCAGGTGTGGTGGCGCATGCCTGTAATCCCAGCACTCGGGAGGCTGAGGCAGGAGGATTGTTGTGAGTTCGAGACCAGCCTGAGCTACACAGTGAGCTTAAGGCCAGCCTGAGCTGCATAGTGAGACCCTGTCTCAAAAAGACAAAAAAAAAAAAAAGGAGAAGTCAGGGACACTGGTGGCACCCTGAGGATGTGTGTGGCTTTAAATAAAACAAACAATCCTGGCCTGTTTGTGAAGCTGCCCTCTCAGGAGAGGGGGGCAGGCAGTAAACCTGTGAGGAAGCAATAAAGATAACTCCAGATAGCAACTGCTCCACAACCCAAACACAACATGGGGTCCGGTCAAAGGCAATAAAGACGCAGAGGGCAGCCAGCCCCAGCCCGTGGGCACCGGGAAGAGTCTGCCCCACCGGGAGAAAGGGCAAACCCGGCATCTGTCCCGGTGTCCCTTCCAGCACTGATGCTGCCACCGACTAGAAAAAGAAAATACCCAGATTCGTCCTGGGGTACCATCTTTTTTATTATTCCCTTCCCCTTTTTGGTTTTTGAGATAGGATCTGGCTATTTAGTCCTGGCTGGTCTCGAACTCTTGGAGATCCTCCTGCCTCAGCCTCCCAGGTGCTGGGATTACAGACACACGCTTGTTCACAGTACTTACACCTCTAAAGAGTGTTTCTCTGTGTTCCTATACATGTTTCCCCTCACTAGGGCATGAGCTTTATGTCTGCAGGAATTGCTAACCATCCTGAGGGACAAAATTCACTCCTCCCCCAGTCCTCCTGGCTTAGATTTCAAAGCTCCTAAGAAACAGAGCAGTGGCTTCACAGCTGGCCTTGTTATCTAGCTCACCTTGTGCCTCCCTGTAGGAGACCTCTCCCCCATTCCCACGCTGAAGTGCTGGGCTTCCAGTCTACAGATCCCTGTGGGGGCTGGGGCCTGCACTGTGTCTCTAGCACCTACACGAGGAAGAGGAGGAGGAGGAGGAGGCAGAGGGGGGGGAGCAGACAGAGAAGGAGAGAGGGAAGGGCAAGCAAGAGCTCAACCCTGAGAGCAGCTCCAATCTCTTCCCTGAGAGCAGCTGTGGAACCGTAGTGCCTGGGCAGAGGTACACAGCTGGGGCAGCAGGAAGGAAGGAGCTCTGGGAGGTGCCAAGCCAGGGTGAACCTCAGAATCGCTCGGCCGGCCAGAGAGGGGGCAGGTCCTCCCCCGGAATGCACATCTCATGGCGCTACTTCTAGAAAACCAAACTCATTAAGAGGGACCGGAAGCTGACCTTCCACTGCCAAGGAGGAAAGGATGACAAAGCCAATGAGGGAAATTTCAGAGGTGACGGACGGACAGCAAACTTGGTGTTCCTGGCTTTCAGCAGGCAGCATGTAGTGAAGCGTACACTTCAAATCTGAGTGGTTTATTGTGCCAACTGCATCTTCATAATGCTGCTTCAAAACACAGCAGTGGGCCGGCCAAATAGCTCAGTGGATTAAAGCATCTGTAAGCTGACACAGGGGCCAGGGGTTTGATCCCTGGGGCACGGTGAGACTGCAGTTGAATCTGGGCATGGTGGCACCTCCCAGCTTTTGGGAGGCTGTAAACAGGAGGATCACTACGAGTCCAATCTAGTAGTGAGACCCTGAATACCCTGTAGAGCCGTCCCTAAAATACAAAAAAAAAAAGTTGTGATTTACAGATACAAACAGAGAACCGTTTTAAAAATTGGTATTAGGGATTGAACCTGGCGCCTCTGCATGGAGCTACATTCTGAGCCTTCAAACCAGGGATGGAACTCAGGCCCTTGCACTTGCAAGGAAAGCTCTTATTCTACAGAGCCACCTCCCTGGCCCCCTTTGAGCCCTTTTAAAATGCTTTATCCTATGACAGGGTCTCACTAAGTTGTCCAGGCTGGGTTT
This sequence comes from Ctenomys sociabilis, assembly GCA_004027165.1. Taxonomy (NCBI): domain Eukaryota; kingdom Metazoa; phylum Chordata; class Mammalia; order Rodentia; family Ctenomyidae; genus Ctenomys; species Ctenomys sociabilis. The sequence goes on from PVKA01043738.1 coordinate 3,092, forward strand.
GAACTTGTGATCCTCCTGCCTCAGCTTCCTGAGCCCTGGGCTGCAGGTGTGCACTGCTGTACCCAGCGATAAGCAGTAGGTCCTTCCCCAGGTGTTTGTTCCTCTGTCCCCTGCAGCGTGAGGACCCTGCCTTGTTCTTCAGGAGCGCGCCCCGCCCTCCGCCCCTCCGCCTGGAGCTGGGCTGGACCTTCCTATCTATTAGGTCTCAGTAAAAGGGTTACGGTTCCACAAAAGCGTGTGAAGCATCAGGAGCTGAAGCCACCATGTCTAATGAAAGTGGCTGGGGGCTGGGCTGCGGCCCAGTGGTCCAGCCTCTTTCCCAGCATGCAGGAGGCCCGGGGTCGCATCTCCAGCCCTGCAGATAAAAGCAATCAGCAGAGCTATTGGTATTGGACATCAGTGCTGCATCAAGCATTTCACAGCACAGCTGTGATAATCCAGGATCTGTCCCCGGATGTGGTGGCACGTGCCTGTGATCCCAGCCCTCGGGAAGCTGAGGCAGGAGGATATGATGGGAGCCTGTTGAGGGAGAGAAAAAAAAAGAGAGGGGAAGGAGAGAGAGAGACAGAGAGAGAGACAGAGACAGAGAGAGACACACACAGAAAAGAGTGAAAGAAGAAGACAGAGAGGAAGAAGGAGGAGAGGAGGACAGGAGGGCAGGCAGGCAGGCTGCTATCTATCAACTGACCAGCACCAATCCCAGAGCACCGGTCACTGAACCTGGCACTGAAAACCAAGAGTCACCAGAATCCCCTCACTTTCAAACTTTGGTTTGGTGCCCATCTTGCTGTGTGAGTGCAGACAAGTCGCTCACCCTTTCTGAGCCTCAGTTCCTAACTCGTATCTGTCCACATCAGGGACAAGTTTCCCTCGACTGGTCCTCCACCTCCCTTCCTTGAGCAGGCCCCTCACCTCTTCCGGCCCTGCAGGTCCCCACCCATAAGGGCTGCAAACCCCAGAGCACAGGTTCAGCCTCCTCCTGCCCGGCTCCTCCTTGACAAGCTTAGTCGATCTCCGCACACGGGCCAGACCTGATTCTTCCTGCACTCCTCTGTGCAGAGGGGAAAGCCCATTCCTATCCGCCTTCCAAGATCCCTTCAGCCCTGAAGTTTGGAGGCACAGAGAGGAAAGAAACTTGCCTAACTGTGCACAGCAGTGCAGGACAGAAGCGGAGCTTGACCCCAGATCTATTTTGCAAGCTCCCGCGGTTCAGGCAGCCGATGACTGTAGTACTCATGGTGAGAATAAATAGGCACAGGACTCGCCCGAAGTCTGGACGCTAGGCTGAGCATCGCGTGATCCCCACTGATGGGGCGGAGGAAGGATTCCATTTCACTGTTTTATAGAGAAACAGACTGAGGCTCCGGTGGGCTGAACCCACTCAGGGTCCCCCAGAGTGATTTAATTCAACAAGGACTCATTCCTGCCTATCAGAAGCCTTCAAGTCCAGGCTTAGAGCGCATTTGGGGCCCAGCTTCCCTCAACCCAACTCTGTTTGTTTTTTATGTATCTGGTTGTTCCAGGGTCTTACCACACAGCTTGGACTCATGGTGATCCTCTGGCTTTCAGCCTCCCCAGCACTGGGATTACAGGCAAACACCCCCATGCCCGGAATCTGGCCTCCCTGGGTCAGGGCTGGCGTGGCGTGTGGTGACAGGGATCGAACCACAGTCCTCCTAAGCCTGCCTAAGCAGGTGCTTTAGTCTGCTGAGCTATCTCACTGGCTCTGACCACCTCTTATTGCCCAAATGAAACAGACTGGACGGCTCCAAAGAGCGAAGCCGGCATGCACACCCATGACCGCCGTCTGCCAGCATGGCTTCCACCTCGTCACAGAACACCCCATCACCCCAAGAAAGACACCAGAAAAGCCCATGAAGAAATTGCTCCCCCGGGCCACCTGCCTCCTCAGAAGCCAGGAATCCCTTTTCTGCCTCTGTAGATTTGCCCATTCTGGGTACTCCGGCCTTCACATAAATGAGGTTGGCATGGGGCCGGGAAGATGGTTCAGTGGAATAAGCACTTCCCTGGCAAGCTAAGGGAAGTTCAATCCCTGGCTCCGCCAAAAATAAATAAATAAATACATAAATAAATAAATGAAATGAGGTCAGCCAGCACGGGCGCCTTTGTGTCTGCCTTCCTTCGCTAAGGGTAATACCTAGAAGGGTCCTGCGGTACAGGACAGGCCAAACTGCCCTGCTGCTGGGCGAGTATCGGGCCCCATTCGCTGTTCTGCAATTGCCCGCTGAGTGCACTTCCTCTCCTGGCTACGGTGGGTGGTGCCGCCTGGAGCACTGGCGTGGTCTCTCTGGAAGGCCCCACTTTCAGTTCTTTCCTGCATATACCCGGAAATGGTCACACCATACCCCCAATGTCATTGTTCTTTCTGCTGGCCTCAGGGATCCCCATACCTCAGCCTCCCAAGAGCCGGAATGGCCAGCATGCACCACCACACCCAGCTCAGCTGCATATTTATTTCTTTGTTTATTTCTTTATATTTAGGGAAGGGTCTACAGGGTGTTCAGGGTCCCACTACTAGATCAGACTCGTAGTGATCTCCCTGTTCACAGCCTCCCAAGAGCTGGGATTACAGGTGCGCACCACTACGCCCAGTCTCAATTGCCACCCTGCGCACCCCTGGGACGGGGCAGACCCAGGGACTGAACCCCCAGCCCCCATGCCTCCTTGCAGGCACTTTAATCTGCTGAGCTATTTAGCCAGCCCTGGCTACATTTTTAAAGATGCCAGTGTTATCCGGAGCACCCACACCTGCTAGCTCCCCCCAGCAATGTACAAGGGTTATAACTTCTCCACATCATAGGAGCAAGCAACCTCTGCTGTCCCCTAGGAAACATCCTGACCCGCCCCCTTCCGAGCTTCTGCTTTCAAAGCACCCCCCTAGCTGAGGCAGATGTCACCGGTTAGGTCCCTAGCTGCAGCGCCTCCCGGGCTGCTTCCTGTGGTCTTGACCTTCTGAACACAGGAAAGCACCTGACATGCAAAAGGAAGGCTTCTAGCTGGCAGGGGACACTAAGGCACTGTTGTCAACGCCTGTGCATGGAATCCGCACAGCCCAGGCATGCCCTTTCTCCAATCTCTAATCAAGTGCGCTCCCCTCAGTTCCCACAAGTGGTCCACACCTTCACCCCATCTCTGCCTCAGATACTCTCGGTGGGGAGGCTCTCTGTCCACTCCCAAGAGGAGAAGTCCCGAGTCCTAGCCCATCCCCGGGCCCCCATCCTCACTCCTCCTCTGACCTCCCGTGCCGCCTGGGCCAGCCCTCTGATGCCTGACACTGGTCCCTACCCAGTGGCCGCGGAATTTCCACCAGCTGCCAGTGTCTTAGCCCATTTTCTTGTGGCTGAGACCAAATGTGCAGCACCCACAAGCTGAGGGAGGAGAGGTGTGTCTGGGTGACAGCGTGTGGAGGTCTCAGTCCACACTCGGCTGGTCCTGGGCAGGGTGGCAGGGTGGCAGGGCAGAGCGGCCGCATGGAGGAGACACACTTCACGGCAGCGCGAGGCGGCAGAGCGAGCGAGCGAGCGAGCAAGGACAGGAGCAGCCTGCTGCGGACCCTTGCGTTGGTCCAGGCTCCCGGGATTAGGGTGGTGCCGAGCCCACAGTGGAGTTACTTAGTGGTCACCCACTGTCTTGGTTACCCTCACACGGCTGTGACAGAGTGCCCAACACCAAAAATAGGGAAGTAAAGGTGTATTTAGCTCACAGTGGAGGTCTCAGTTCATACTCCGCTGGCTCCAAGACAGAAGGGGCATGGCAGAGGCAGCCGTTTGTGGCGACAGAAGGCAGCAAAGAACACAAAAGGGAGCGGCAGTAGCAGCAGGCTAGCGAGCCTCTCCCCCCTTCTTCTCATTTGTATGCAGATTATCCGCCCCGGGGTGGGTATAGGACTCTCTTACCGCTATCCCAACGCTGGGATCAAGAATTAACCACAAAGGAGTTAGGCACAGGCTGATGGCAGAGTGAAGGAGGACAGAAAACGAACTGGGAGCTGTCCCATCCCACAAGGCCAGAGACCTACTGCGAGCTGATCCCCAAAAGTGGCGAGCTACGTGTGAGGCAGTCCGGACTGGCCGGCAAGGCTGAGACGGTGTCCCACAAGAGCAACTGATTTCTCCTTCTAGACTGTGGATCTTCAGATTGGTAACTCTGCCACTTTCATTGCCTGAAAGTCAGGGTCAGCGTGTGAAAAGTCATTAAATAGCACGCTAAATGTGGACCGTCAACCCTCACTCCAAACTTTCCCTACTTCAGGGCCTCCAGTGAAGACTTCACTGGGCTTCATAGTGGCGTCCTGATTCTTGGTAGTCCATCCAAGAAGGGAGTTTGAAAGTTGCTGTGTGCCCATGTCCTGTCTGAAGTTATGGAAAGTATCTTAAACAAAGCTGGATACAGTTTGGCTTGGGAAAAAAAAGAATTAACCATAAACTCTAGAAGCCGCCCCATAGCTGCATGAGGCTTTGGGGGACAACTAGATGTGAACCGTAACACCCACCCTCAGTCCTAGCGTTGCGCCGTGAGTCAGGCCCACGTGCTACCTCCACCCACCTCTGACCCAGCCCTGCCTATGCCAGACACAAACCAGGACACCCAGACCTACCTACCATCCGCCACCACCCATGTCTGTCACCAGGGTGTGAATGGATCTGGTAACACGTAACATAATGTCCCTGAGCCCTTCAGGGACATCCCCAGGAGGGGAATGCCCAGGCCGAGTGGAATGCGCAGTTTCACTTCTTCGAGGAATCTTGTTCCTGGGTAGCGGCTTCTAGTAGCTTATACGCGCCCCCTCCCCAAGCAAAACACAAGGGCTCCCTTCCTCCATTTTTTTCTGGGATAAGACACAATTTTGGTGCTGTTTAATTTTATTTATGTGTGTACTTATTTATCGTGTGTGTGTGCGTGTGTGTGTGAGTGCGTGTGTGTATGTGTTGTGTGTGAGAGTGTGTGTGAGTATGTGTGTGTGAGTGTGTGGCCAACTCAGCCCACCCTAGGGCAGCACATGGAGCCAGGGATCAAACCAAGGTCCCTGCATGCTTACCTAAGCATGCCTAAGCAGGCACTTTAGATCACTGAGCTATCTCCCCAGCCCCTACTTATTTCTCTTTTTGAGAATCAGGCTGGCCTTGAGCTCACTTTGTGGCCCAGGCTGGTTGGTCTCAAACAACCCTCCTGCCTCAGCCTCCCATGTGCGCAGGCTTACACCAGGACGCCTGGCTAAACTTGAGTCATGTGTAACAGCACAGGTGTTCCTGGAGACCTCACTGCGAGGTGAAATAAAGCAGACACTCGAGCTTGAATATCTCACAGTTGCTTTCATATGAGAAACTCAAATCATAAATAGAGCACAAAATAAAAGACAGATAATGGGAAATGGGAGGCCAGACGTGTCTCAACCAGGAACGGATGGCGAGATGGGGAGAGAGGGCGCAGAGAAGGGGACGCACACGGGCAAGAAGATGTGCCACGTGCATGCACCAGCTCCTCACCAGGGACGCAACCTGGCGCCTCCTGCCACTGGGGGGGATCCTGCGTAGAACTCGGCCCGCCACCCCCCACCCGCTGCCCTGAGGGAGCCCTGGGCCGTGCAGCTCCTCAGGCTGCTGTCACTGTGATAAACAACCTCAGGCAGGTGACGCCAAGACCTGCTGACGCTGAAGTCCCGCACACCCGGAGGGCACTTCCGCCCTTTCCGGCTCCTGACTGATCCAGGAGAGTGCCCACTGCTGCTGTCACTCTGCCTGTCTTCTCCTTTGCGTCACGGTGGAAGAAAAAAACAAAGAGGCACAACGTGTCCAGAGGGATTGTGCAACCGAGCCTCCACAGCCCCTTGCTGCCCACGGTGCCCCCGGAATCCAGCTCAGTCCCAGCCTCCTTCCTCCGTGCGGGCTCAGGGACCGGCAGTGGCACCTCGGGGGCGGGCACCCTTCTCCTCCTTGTGCGCAGCATGGGGATCTGCTTCCTGCTGGCCGCGTAGTACTCGGCGGCGGGGCCCACCCCGCGGCTGCCCACCTGCTGCTGAAGGAGCGTGCGCAGCTGCTTCCCACCGTAGCTACCGGTGCGCCGAAGGCTCTCGGCAGCATCTCCGCACCTCACAGGCCTTCACCCGCGGCCTCCGCAGCTGCGCCCTTGCGTCCCTCCCAGGCTTCCAGCCCCCCCACACCTGCCTGCCTGCAGCGTTTGTGACCTCGGCTCTCTCTCAGTTTGCAGAGGCCGACCCGAGCTCCCCCCAAGTGAACCACAGCTGTTCTCAGGCACAGGGAGGGCCCGAGCTCCTCCTCCAACAAGAACAGCCAAGTTCACCGGGAAAGCCAGCACGGCAAGGTCCTCCAGCCAAACGGCCCAGGAGAGCCGCAGCTCCGGCAGCTCGGCGGCTTCCCCCGACAGCTTCCCTCACAGCCTTGCAGCAGCTTCTCCAGCTCTGCCTCTGCGCTGCTGGCAGCCATCCCCAGCTGGGCCTCCCACACCCAGCTCGGCACCAGCTCAGTTAAGCTGAGTGCAACAAGTTGGCCAACAGTTGGCATCCACCACGGTTGCGTCGCACGCCCTTGGCGCGCCTTCCAGGAGGGGCTTTCACCCTTGGCATACTCGTGCATCACAGCAGAGTGCTCTGTCGAGGGGCAGCAACCCAGGCCTCACCCTCTAGATGCCAGTAGCATCCCTAACCCCGCTGGAGTGCAAAGCGAAAACCAACTTCCCCGCTTTGATAATGTCCCCGAGAAGGAGACCATGCCCTGCTGAGAACCACTGGCTTGGAGCTACCCAGACTAGGTTCTCCCAGACCCTACAATGGGACAGTAGTGACACTCCCGTCTGGTCACGCTAGGGATCCTTGTCACACGACCTGCTGGGTGTGACATCAAAGTAGACCCTGCTGTGCAATGGATACCTATTTTTGCTTCAGGGTCTCCCCTTCCTCACAGGTTATACATTCCAAGACTCTCGTGGACAGCACCAATGCCCAGAGACTGAACTTTTCTTAGACATACTGTCCACACTCATCAAAATCACTTTTTCATGGCTAAAGCAAGAACCGGTGGCCCACAACCTGAAGGAGGAGAGGTTTGCTTAGCTCGTGGTTCTAGTACACAGCAGGCTGTCTCCGGAGCAGAACCGCATAGCAGAAGGGTACAGCGGAGGAACACTCCTCCCATCGTGGAGGCGGGGAAGTAGAGGTGAGAGGCAGGAAGAGAGCTAAATCCTTCCGGGTCACGACCCCAGGGACCACCTCTAACCAGGCCCCACCCTTCATCAGCACATTGAGCAGTTCAGTGAGACGCCTCTTGGTTCATTCACCACCCCAGAATGGGAGGGCAGTCTGGGGGTTGTTCTCAATCTAAACTGTAATAATACACAGAATGCCTAAATTCTGCACACTGAGTGAGTCGCAGCAGTAACTGGTGATAACGTAGAGGAATTCTAATAATACACGATAATAAAAGCTATGAGTGAAAGACTTGTGTGGTATTTATTTCTGTAATTACCTATCGGATATTTTCAGACCTTGGGTGACCACAGGCAACTCCAACTGCAGGAAGCAAAACGGCAGATAAGAAGAGACTGTCATGCTATCGCCCTGAAAACTGCACTGGTGAAGCCTTGGAGCTTGCCCTGGTTGATGGGCTCTGTCCTCGGACCTTCCAGCCATCGTGGTGCCTGTGCCCATGCGCCTGGGAGCCAGAGGCCCTTTCCAAGACCTCTTCTGTTCCAAAGCTCTGGATCCCTCTCTAGGGACTGCAGGAGGAAGGACAGAGCTCCTGCTCTCCGGTCTGCTTCTCGGAAGGTGCATTGGCTTGGGGCAGATCGGGCAGCCAAGCAGAGGAGGGGGCCTGGCTGGCCAAGCTTTCTGGGAGGAGCGGGCTGCAGAGAACCTGGTGCTGGGCTTGGCACGCGGGCACCTTGTGTTGATGCCCGCAGACACAGCCACGTGGATGCGCACACAAGCACACGGGGACACGCGTGTGTTTCCACGGGCACACGTCGGGGCACACACACATGCTGTGTTTTTTTGCTTGTTTTGTTTTATTTTTGCGGAACCAGGGATTGAACTCAGGCCCTTGCACTTGCTAGGGAAGTGCTTATTCCACCGAGCCATCTCCCCGGCCCTGATGCTGTTTACATGCAAGTGGGCACACACGATCCACCCACGCAGGTGCACACACCTACACGGACACCGGCGTGCGTTAGGGTTCTCTAGAGGAACAGACCCGACACAGAACGATGTGTGACCGCAGGTGAGACTGCGAGGCGGGCCAGCCGGGCCAGAATGCAAAGGTTCTGTGGCCACCAGCCAGAGGAGAGAAAGGAGAACCCAACCGGCCACCTGCGGGCCCGGAGTGTGAGTGCGGGGTACCAGCTGAGAAGGCCGCACCTCTGGACGCTCCCCGCAGCGTCCCGGTGCGAGTGCGAGTCCACGTCGGGAAGCTCGTCCGGGAAGCCTGCAGGGAGTGCTGACCAACACGCAAAGGCCGCGGCGAAGACCAGAGTCCCCCAAAGAGGGCGAGGACTCCTGCTCCTCTGCTCGTGATCCTATGCAGGCTGAGAGCACACTGGAGGGTGCCCCGCACCCACAGCAGGTCTCGCCGGCTCCCTCACTGTCGCCCCCAGAGCCTGGCTTGTTGCTGCGTGGATTCTACTCAAGTCAGGCTCACAGATCACAGTCAGTGACCACCGCATCCGTGGCCTCTAGCACAGCCCTGCCCTGAAACACCCCAGCGGGCCACACACAGGGCCTGCATGCACAGACACATGTGCTCTTGCACGAGCACGCGTGCCCAACTCAGCCTCGAGCACACACAGAGACGCATCCAGCACACGTGCACACCCCTGGGCACACGGCGCACACCCACCCCCAGCTCTGTAGGTCACGAGGAGGAATGTCTGTGGACCACTGCACCGGCCGCTTTCTCGTCATGGGGACGGAACACCCGACAGCCCACTCTTTTTTTTTTTTTTTTTTTTTAATGAGCAGATTTATTGAGGGAAAGAAAGCTCCTGTCCAAGAGAAGGACGGGAGGGGCTCCCCGAGGTAGTTCCCCCGGAAAGCCCGCTCTTCAAGGACAGGCGTGTCTGGACTCGTGGTGTCCGCAGGTTCTGGCCAAGGTGGGGGGCTCCGAGGCAAAAACCTCACGGTGGAAGGGGCTGGCCAGGAAGTCAGGGAGCGAGGAGGCGCTGGGGAGGGAGAGGCGACTTCCGGGCGCGCCCCAGGACGGCCTCTTCGGAAACAGCACACGCGGCTCTGAGCTCCTGCGCTGCTTGATCCACAGGCTGGTGCAGCGCCCCCCAGGAGCCAACGGGCTTCTCTCCCTCCTCAGTCTCCTGAGCAGGGAGAAGACGTCTGGAGGAGACAAGAGATCTGAGGCTCACGCCAGCCCCTCGGGCATCGCCTGCCCTCTCCAGGCCCATGCGGGGCCCAGAGCAGCCAGCCTTCGAGTGCTGAACCCCACATCTGCTGGTCCCAGCTTCTCCCAGGAGGCTCCGTCCCCACCGTCTGCAGCTCTGCTCAGCACTGCGCGGGAACTCAGCTTTACGCCGGCTCAATTTTCAAGCTGGACCACAAATCCAGCCACCTGCCCTCCTGTAGCCTCCCCTGGCCCAGCCCACGACCCCCCACCTGGACAGCACCCTGGTCTGCAGGCTCCTGCCTTCCCTGGCCTAAACAGGTCTCCTCTACCACCAGAGGGCGCCGTGAGCAGCCGTCAGAGCCGCCCTCCAGGGCCCACCGCCTCCCCGGATCCCACCTCCCTGGAGGTCAAAGCCCAAGCCCTTCCTGCAGCCTGCAGCCACCTGCAGCCCTGCCCCGTCCTTCCACCTCCCCTTCTTCCCATTATTCTTTCTCCCCTGCCACAGAGACCTCCTTGGTGTTGCTTCCGCACAAGAGGCCCTGTCCTGCCCCAGAGCCTTGGCCCACCTGGCACTGCCCTGGAATGCCCATCAGCCTGGCATCCCTGCATCTCCACACGGACTGCCGCCCAGTTTCTTCCAACATACGTTCATCGTTCATCGAGCACTTACTGTGTGCAGAGGAGACAGACAAAGAAGAGAGACAAAATCCTTGCTCCAGCAAACAGCCATTTGAAGGCAGAAGGAAGACAAAGAACAAAGAATGATTTCCCGATTTCCCAGCGTGGCAAGGAAACAGCCAGTAGGAAACCAGTCCTGGCAGGAGCTGTGGAGAGAGTCAGGGAGAGAAACACCTGTGGAGGGGTCCCCAGGGACTGCGCTGAAGAGGGTGCAGGCCATGACGGGCTCCGTGGCCCTGGATGGCGTGTGTGTACCTGTCACCGGCGACCCCAGCGCGCCCCCCGCCCTCCACCGCAGACCCCAGCCTCCTCTGCTGGCCTGCAGGGCTCCACGTCCACCACGTCCACCAGCCTTGCGTTCCAGGGCTGTGGCTCCTTGCTGGCCACTGGATACCTCTGCCCTGCAGGCCGGCCGCTGGAGTGTGGGGCTTCTTCTCAGCATGCTGCCATCCAGCCCAGGGCGGCCAGAGGAGCAGCTGGAACTTTCCAGGCTGGGACAGTGTACATGACAGGAATTGTGAGGGCGTTACATCCAGTGGCTGGGGGGGAATCAAGGATCCTGGCACCCTGCACCCAGGATCTGCACAGGGCCCTGAATCCTGCCTGCAGTGTCCCCCACCCAAGCCATGGACTATACTTCCTCTTAGGCCTGGGCCAGTGTCCTGTGCCCCTGGTGGCAGCAATGACACCTCTAGGCTCCAGTCCCCAGGGTTGCACCCTTATCCACCCTCCTCACACACAGCCAGAAGGACTCATATTCTATAGAGCCAGACCTTGCCACCCCTCACCACACAGCCTCCCATGGCTCCCCACTGCTCGGGGGATGAAGCCCCAACACCTTCCAAGCCCACCGGGAACCCATGGGCTCCTCTTTTGCTTCCTGCATCACCTATTCCCCTAGTGGTGTACCTGGGCCTGGTGGGGACAGCCTGCAGTAAACCTGCTCCATAATGCAGGGCCGTGGGGTCCCCGAGGACTCACCTGAGCCCTCTGTGGGCCACTAGGATGGGGCTCTCTCAGCCCACGTGACCTTCATGGGACAAAAGCACACACACATGCTGAGTGAAATGAGCCAGTCACGGAGGGCCAGTTAGCACAGGTAGAAGCCAACCAGCTGGAATTCACAGGAGTAAATAAAACAGGGCTGGTGCGGTGTGCACACCTGCATTCCCAGCCCTTGGGAGGCTGAGGCAGGAGGGTTGCAGCAAACCAGAGGTCAGCCTGGGATTACTGTGAGATTGAAACCAGCCTGGACCACATACTGAGAGCCATCTCAAAACCAAAACAAAACAACGGAAAAAGTAGATTGAGAATAGGAGGGAAGGGGGAGAGCAGCGGAGTCGGGATGGCAGAGACTGAGTCGGTCAGAGTTCACCGGAGGAGCAGGTGCAGTATAGAGATACATACAGCATAATTATGCAAGGGATTCATGAGGTGGCTTGCAGGTACCAGGAGGCGACCCGCACAGGAGAGCAAGCCCTACTTCTGCGGCCCGGCAGGACGAGCGCGCTTGACAGCTGCTACACACGGGTGCTTCACAGCTCATGTGCGCGAGGCCTGCTGCGTGCAGCCCCCGAGGAGCTGCCACATGCGCCCAGTGCCCTTGCTTCTTTCTAACCCTCTGCCCTTCCTCCTCCTTCCCCCCTAAAGAACTAGAAGAGAGGAGTTCAAAGGATCCAAGAACAGAGAAGTGGTGCATGTGTAAGGGGCTGGGAACCCTCCTTACCTGGAGTGGCCGTCACGCCTGGCACACCCGTACCCAGCGGCCACACTGTGCCCGTAAATGTATGCACTCAGTGCCCCTTGTGGTCTCTCTGGACAAGCCAGGCGTGGTGCTGCCAGCTGCCAGCCCCGCACTCCAGGAGTCCGAGGCAAGAAGGACCCAACCTTGGGAAATTGAGCAACTTAGCAAGGCCATGTCTCAAAAACCTGAACCCCACCCCTACCGACCCCTCAAAAAAATTACGAGAAAACTAGCGTTTTTCAGTGATGTCCAAGAGAGAACTGGAGTCTGGAAGGTAGAAGCCAGACTTCGGTTACCTCACCCTGTGTCAGGGAGCTTACTACCTCTCCTTGCTCAGACAATCTGGGCTGCACAGTGAGCTCAAGACCAGCTTGAACTACACAGCAAGACCCTGTCCCCTCTGGAAACACAGTGCAGTGAAGATGCGTCCCCTGATATTGTCTGTATATGCAGGGAGAGGTCCACTGCCCCCACTTCCTAAGTCCCAGGCACAAGTGAGATGGGCAGGGTCAGCAGGGTGAGTGCGTGGGCCGAAGTCACCTCAGCCAACTGCAGTTCACAGGTCCTCTCCACACAGGATTAGCTGAGAGGGTGGCCCAAGAGGGTCCGCGCTCTGCAGTCCAGGGGGACAGAATGGTGCAGTGCTTCACCTCGGTGCCCATGAGGCCAGCCTGCCCCAGCAGGGGCTCAGATGGCCCTGGAGATGGCCCAGGGGGAGCGCAGGTGCCCCTCGCAGATGCCCCAGGGGGAGCGCAGGTGCCCCTCGCAGATGGCCCAGGGGGAGCGCAGGTGCCCCTCGCAGATGGCCCAGGGGGAGCGCAGATGCCCCTCGCAGACGGTCACACACTCCTGTGTGAGTCACCACCACGCTGCGGGCCACCACATGTTGTGTTTTGCATCAGAGGTGCGTTCCACGGGCCTCTGAGGACGTCGCGTCATGAGGAGCTGAGTTCTCAGTAACACTGCAAAGACGTGGCTTCCTGTGGAGGCTCTGAAGCCCCTGTGGCTTCGCAGAGGGCGCAGAGCGCGCAGGAGCAGGGAAGGGTGAGTCCGCAGCCAGGAGTGGTGGGGTGGAAGTGCAGCTGCTGGGGCGCTGGGTTTATCACGAGGACCGCCTGGACTAGTGGACATTGGTGGTCAGTAAAACGTATGTGTGGTTTCTTACATTCTCTGTGGCAGCCTCAGGGCGAGTTCACAGGTGTGCGAGGCTCACTCCCCTGTTAAAGAATAAAAAGAAAAATGATGGTTACTGAATATGTAGATCTGCTTACTAACGTGGGAAGATGGTATCTTACTTGTTTCTCTGCTTGTCTTTTTTTTTTTTTTTTTTTTTTTCCGCGGAACTGGGGATTGAACTCCTGTCCTTGTGCTTGCTGGGGAAGTACTTATTCCACTGAGCCATATCCCGGCCCTTCTCTGCTTGTTTTTGAGACTGGGTCTCAGTATGCAGTTCAGGCTGGCCTTGAACTCACTTGTAGCCCAGGCTGGCTTGAACAGGTGTTGATCCTCCTGCCTCAGCCTCCTGTGTGCCAGGATTCCAGCTGTGCAACACCCACACTCAGTGTGTTTTTACAACATATAAAAAATGCAGGGGCTGGGGAGATAGCTCAGTGGATTAGGCGTCTGCATGGCAAGTGCAAGGACCTGAGTTTGATCTCTGATACTGCATACCACACCGGCCACAAAAATAGGGCATCTGATATATATATAT
>PVKA01043739.1:0-16585 GCA_004027165.1 Ctenomys sociabilis
TTTAAAATATCATTTATATTAGCATCACAAGATATGAAATAACAAGGAATAAATTTGAAAAAAAGATGTGCAAGACTGATGCACTGCAAAATTATAAAATATTGCTAAGAAAATTAAAGAAGATATATGTTCACAGACTAGAAGAATCAACACTGTACAAACTGAGAAGGTTATTCTAAAATTTATATATAAATGCAAAGATCCTGAAATAACCAAAACAATGTTTTTGGAGAAGAACAAAGAGGACTTATACTATTTGATTTTTAGCCACAGTAACCAACACGATGTGGAAGTGGTGTAAAGATTTGTGGCAACGGAATCAATAAAATATCAAACTTGAACATAATAAAAACCGTTTTGCATGTTCTTCAACTTTGGTGCTTAGGAACACTGTTCTTTCATCTCATTGTGAAGAAGAGCCTTTGTAAAGGTTGTGATATCACAGTTTGGAAGAAAGGAACAGAGTGAGTAAACCTTAAAAAATGGATCTACTAGTCTCCATAGGTTGCTAGAATGTGTTGAACATCTAATAAGAGAGTTTATTAGCACTGTGTGCTTAATTTAGGAAGCAGGTAGTGTTGGAGCACATGCGGGATTTCTTGGACTTTAGAAAGTTAAAAGAAGCATGTAAGTGGAGTTGGTTACAAAGTAAAGTTGCTGAGAGAAATTCTCAGAGAAAGGCTAAACAAATTAAGGAGAGGAGAACAAAAGAGATGTGGAGGGCCTTTCAGGAGATGCAATCTATTCATACTAGGATTCCTTAAACAGAGGACAAAGCAAATGAAACAATAATTAAGGAACTAATTGAAGAATACTTTGCAGAGCTGAAAAGCAAAGGAGGCCTGCAAATGAACAAGGCTCTCAGGGTAACTTTAAAATGTAATGAAAAGAAGCAACACCTAGACATATCCTGCCTGGTGACTTTTTTAAATTTCAAAAATAAAGAAAAAATTCTGTAAGTATCCAGGCAGAGAAAGCAGGTTACCTATAAAAGGGACAAAAGTTAAACTGACCTCAGATTTTTCTCCTCCTTTCCTAAATTCCAGAAAGCAATGGAGCAACATTTACAGAATTTTAAGGGAAAATAATTTTATAAACCAAGAAATATATACCCTGCCAAGTTGGTATTTCTGCATAAAGACAACTGAAGACATTCTCAGATACTAAGGGCTTAAAGAAAATATATCAACCAAGAATCTTCTCCAAAACTTTTGCTGATTTACTTGTGAAAGATTTTATTGTTATCATTAAAGCTAGTTAAGAAGCATAAGTCTAAACTTGTTACATGTAGAGTAATAAACCTAAATGCAAAATAGATTGTAAGTTAGATATAAAGTTTTCAGTTTATGTAGTTTTAAATTGTCCAAGGGTACGCCAAATATCCACTGCTTTGGGCAAAAAAGTGGTTTTTTTCCATCAGTATTATATACAATGATGCATGTTGTTAGGACAAATGAATGTTAAATAAAAGTGCTTTGTCACTGTGGACAGGACAAGTGCAACAAAGACATTCTACTGTTAATCTGACAAACTTGAAAATGGTGCAATTTTATTTCCTTTAAAAAAAACCTAGTAAGTTCATATAGTTTATACTGATATTGTCAGGAGAAAATTCCCAAAGCACTGGTTGGAGAGGGATGGATATGTTTGAAATAATGAATCAGGAAAGCCAGTAGTTGCTGTATCCAATGGTTGTTCCTATAAGTCAATTTGTCATTGAATTGTGGGCAAAACATAGATTATATACATTTCAAGTTTCTGGAATTGAAAACAAATGCAAACAAAACAACAAAAAAGCAAAAGAAAACAACCAGGCAAGTGTTAAAATTTGCATAAAGGATATTGATAGAGGTAGAGATGAATTAAACTCATGAACTTGTTAAATTCGCAATTAACAAGATTGAAACTGGGTTTTGAAAGTTGACCTCTGGGTAAGCCAGATAGCTCAGCAGACTAAAGCACCTACTTAGGCAGATTGCAGTGGCCAGGGTTGGATCCCCTGCATGCTGTGCTGGCCCCACTCCCGGGCCCACTGAGACAGTGATTGACACTGGGTGTGGTGATGCACACCTGTAATCCCAGCATTTGGGAGGCTGAAACAGGAGAATCACTATGAATCCGATCTAAGTAGTGAGACCCTACAGGGTTCTGTAGAAACTATAGACCCTGTCCTAAATACATTAAGAAATAAATAAATGAAAGTCGACCTCTAATCTGAGATACTCACATTTGTATAAAACAAAGGTTTAAAATGTTTCAAGGTAACAGAGATTATTTAGGTCATAGAAATGGAGAGCAACATTTTTTTTCATTTTATGTATTTGGTACAATGTCTCACTATGCAGCTTGGACTCGTAGTGATCCTCCTATTTTCAGCCTCCCCAGCACTGGGATTATAGCCGTGTGCCACCACACCTGAACTCAATTGCCAGCTCAGCATGCCCCGGGGGTGGGGGCAGTGTAGCATTCGAACCCTGGTCCCTGAGCTTGCCAAAGCAAATGCTTAGTCCTTTGAGCTATCTCAACACCCTGAAAGCAGCATTGCTCTTAGGCAGAAATAAGGATATTACAAGTCATTTCACACCTAAGAGACTTGTTGTAAACTGAAATAAATACACATATTCTAAAACACATTTAAAATTAGTACATTTATGTGTCTAAAGTTCATTGAGCAATACTTCCATCAGCAAAATAAGAATATCCAACTAATTAGAAAAAAGAATAAAATAAGAAATAGGTCCTATGTGAATGATTAATTGATTTTCAACAAAATTATAAATGCAATTTAACAGGGAAAGAATAATCTTTGTAATAAATGGTGCTAGAACAATTGATCCATGTGCAAAATAAGAATCTTGCAATTACCTGAAAGTATATATAAAAATTAGTGAGAAATGGATAACAAACCTCCATATAAAACTAAAACTTCGAATATTATTAAAGAAAACAGGGCCTGGGTAGATGGCTCAGTGGAATATATATTTCCCTGAACTCTTAATTACCTTTTTTCAAAAAAAATGATTTCCTAAGGAAGGCACAAAAAGGCACAAATATAATAGAAATACTAATAGCTTGGGCTTCATCAAATTAGAATTTTTTCTTCAAAAAATGACTATTAGAAAAAGATGGGTCTGTAGAGATGGCTTGGCTGTCTACACACCTGCCTGGCAAGCTCAAGGACTCAAGTTCAATCCCTGGAACCCTGGGCGCACTGAACCAGTCCTGGAACTGGACACAGTGGCACATTCCTGTAATCTCAGCACTGGGAGACTGAGACAGGAAGACTACTACAAGTCTGAAATGCATAGCGAGACTCTGTAACAAAGGAAGGAAGGAAGGAAGGAAGGAAGGAAGGAAGGAAGGAAGGAAGGAAGGAAGGAAGGAAGGAAGGAAGGAAAGAAAAGTAGGTGCTTGGAGTTGTGGTACACATCGATAATACCAGCACTTGGGAAGCTGAGGTAGGAGGATTACCATGAGTTCGAGGCCAGAGTAGGCTATATAGTAAACTAAAGGCCAGCCTCAACTACACAGCAAGACTCTGTCTCAAGTAAATAAAGAGAAAAAACATTTATAAAGTTTTTCCATTTTGTAGGTTGTCTCTTCATTCGTTTGTTTCCTTTGCTGTACAGAAACTTTTAAATTCACTGTAAAATACCATTTGTAGATTCTTAGTATTGTATCTTGTGGAACTGGGATTCTATTGACGAAGTCCTAGCCTATGGCTACTCCTCCAAGAGTTTTGCTATTTTTTTCTTCCATTGTATATATATATATATATATATCAGTCTTTGGTTTATTTTTATTTGACTTTAGTACAGGGTGAGGGATATAGATATAAATTCATGTTGTTGGTCCCTTTGTAAAAAATAATCAGATAGCTGAAGGTGCTTGTGATTGTTTCTGTATCTTTTATTGTATTTCATTGGTCTGCATATCTTCTTGTTCCAGTACCATGCTGTTTTATTACTGTATCTTTGTACTATAAATTGATGCCTAGGATGATGTTTCCTGCTTTTCTTTTTTTGTTCAGGATTGCTTTGACTCTTCTAAGTCCTTTTGGTTTTTCTAGTTCTGTGCAAAATGCTGATGGTGTTTTAATTGAAATTGCAAAATGCATATCTAATGAAGGATTTGTAAAAAGCATCCATAATGCCAAAAATCCAATAATAAGAAAACAATGCAATTTTTAAATGGGCAAAAGATCTGAAAAGACATTTCACTAAAGAAAGTATAGATGGTAATTTAAGCACATGAAATGATGCACAATATTGTTTAATCATTAGAGAAATGCAAACTGAAACCATAATTAAGATCCACCACAAACCTATAAACATGCCTAAAACTGGAAAGACTATACCAAGTTTTGACCAGGATGTGAGTGAACTGGAATTCCCAGTTACTGCTGGTGGGTGTGAAGTGGTACAGCAACTTTTGATAACAGCATTACAGCTTCTTACAAAGTGAAACATAGATATACCATGGTGGAATCCAACCTTTACACTGCCATGTATTTTTGCAATTAAACTGAAAGCATACATACATACAGGGACATATGCACAAATCTTCATAACAAATGTATTTGTAATAGACACAAACTAGAAACAACCTTAACATCCATCAACCAGTAAATGCTAAAGACTTATATAAGTACAATGGAATTCCACTCAGGACTAAGAAAGGTTAAACTATTCACCTACAACTATAAGGCTGAATAAAACTAATTTTACTCAATAAAAGATCCATACTAAAATGAGAGCATAGTATATTATCCTATCTATATAAACTCTGATAAAACATGGGATGTGAAAGATAATAACAATAAAAAATGTTACCTTAAAAACCACAAAGATCAAATTATTAACATGATAAGCAAAGAATTCTGGAGCTACAGGTTTTAGAAGTAAAATCAGGAGCTCAGCTTTGGAGGTGTTGAGTTTGATAACATTTAGTACACATTTAAGTGGAGATATTGAGCAGCAAGTTGAAAATGAGAGTCTGGGGATCAGAAAAGAGAAATGGTTTTGAGACACCAACTTGGAAGCTTGACTTTAGAGCTTTCACTCTTTTGTCTTTCTTATTAACTTTATTGGTACAATTTAGATAAACATAATTGTAGAGGACCACCTGAGCAGCTCTCCTTGAAAGAAGAGCTACTCTCTCCAATGTGACTGAGCCTGACTATTTCCTCATGTTATGTACAGAGCTGCCTAGGACTTCTGTTTATCCTTCAATTGGCCTTAAGCAATGTGTATTGGTCTAGCTGAGGTGCTGGTGATAGTCTTTGAAGGTGGCATGCGTGTTTCCCTGGTAAACCTGCTGCTCCTTAACGTGAGCCAGGTGGAGACAGGATGGTAGAGCTAATGCTCTGTGCTGCTGGCTGAGATAGAGCCTTGAGATAGAGGCTATGATTTCCTGGGGCTTGAAAGACTACATCAAAGCTGAAGCACCAAGCTCCCCAAAACATTAAATACTATATAATGCAGATTACTCTCTCTGCATATCCTCTCTGCATATGGCAGAGGTAAATGTAGGCCCCCCACCTAGCCCAGCTCACAGTAGTCACCTACTTCCCACAATTCTCAGTCAATCCTCCTGAAGCCACTCCTCCACTGAATAAAACCGAGTGAGGCCCTGGGTCACTCTCTTGGTTTCAGAAAGCCATCTTTGTGGCTGGACTTCAAGCCCCTCGACTCCCCAATGATTGAAAATATAATTTAGTGTCTTTATTTTCACCGTGGGTTGCATGGAAAGTGGTAGATTGCAATAAACTTGATGGTGTCCCAATAACCTAACTTTGGGATTACAAATATTGGCTTCTTGGACTGAGAGGAGGACCTGGAAGTGTCTCCTACACATAATCATATTCACCATAGGGAATTTGTACCTGAAAAGACATGTTGTGATTCTTCTTCTTTTCCCATTCTCCTCCCCTCCCTCCAACCCTTCTTCCCTTCCTTATTTATAAAGCTTTGCTTCCATTCTAGCCTTCTTTTATTATTGTTTCTTTTCCTTTCTTTCACTGCCCCCTCCCCAGTTCCTTTTCCCTTTTAAACAGTGTCCTCCATATCTATTTCACATTTTGGTCCTTATTTACTTCTTGAGCTTATCACACCAAGGAGACAATATGGCATTTATATGTGTGTCCAATTTATTTCACTTAAGAATATAGTCTCAAGGTACATCCATTTACCTAGAAAGGTCTCAAACCTATAGCTGAGTAGTAGTCCATTTATACAAAATGGACTCTGTCTTATCAGAGTTTGTATAAAAATCTTTTTTACCTATTCCTTGGTTAACGGACATTTGGACTGTTTCCAAGACTTTACCATTATAAACTGTATTGCCATAAACTTGGCTACACACATATCACTGTTCTATGATGCTTTCCATTCTTCTGGGAAGATACACAGAAGGGGAATAGCTGGGTCAAATGGGACTTTCAATCCTAGTTTTTTTGAGGAATCTCCACACTGATTTCCACAGTGTTTGTACTAATCTACACTTTCACCAACAGTGAAGAAAGGTTCTTTTCCCCTACAGCCTCTCCAGCATTTGTTATTGGTTGATTTCTTGATGATAGCCATTCTTTCTGGAGTGAAATGGAATCTCAGTGTTGTTTTAATTTGCATCTCTGAAATCACCAGTGATACTGAACATTTTTTAATATATTTATTTTCCAATTATATTTCTTCGTCTGAGAAATGTCCATTCATCTCAAATGTCCATTTTTGAATTGGGTTTTTTAATTTGGGGGTCTCATTTTTTCAGTTCTTTTTTTTTTTTTGGTGGAACTAGGGATTGAACTCAGGCCCTTGTGCTTGCCAGGGCAGCACTTATTCTACTGAGCCATCTCCCTGGCTTTTTCAGTTCTTTATATTGAACTTGCACTCTTAACCAATAATGTATATCACTTCTTGAATATTGTTATGGCTTCTTTACTGGCCTTTTTCCCTCCTGCTTTTATCTCTTCCCATCCATATTTTTGGCTTTTCCTGCTAGTAGGATCTGTCTATATTACAAAATAGGCTATATTTAGGGTATGCCCTTGTTTTAACAAAATAAGGAGAGGGAGGTGAGAAAAATCCTTAGTTCTACCTTGTTAATTCAGCACCCTAGGGGTATGGGAAGATGGCTCAGTAGAATAAGGGCTTGACTGGCAAGTGCAAGGGCCTGAGTTCAATGCCCAGTTCCAAAAAAATAAATCAGCACCCTAGGACTTTTGTATCATATCGTTTGCCTCACTATTATATCTCTACCTAGATGTCCCTGCAGAGCCTCATACTGTCATAGGTAAGGCTTTTTATAGGTGGCTGGCCTAGGGTGTGTGATACTGAAATAAAGCATGTGATACAAGGATTAAAGTTGCGATGCTGGGATTAACATTGATCCATCCTGGGCGTGCTACCTGCCCAAGAGTCAATAACCTCGATGGAATTAACAGACAGAATTAGCCCCTGCTAATTCACTGGTTTGCTGCCTTCTGCCTGCCTGCTTTGCTATGGACTGTTTCATCTCTACAATGCTCCTCTGTTGTACCCTTACCTTGGAACCTGATGACTATGAACTGAAAACTCTATGAACTGTGAGCTAAAATAAACCTTTTCTCCTTTAACTTTAGGTGTTGGGTATTTTGTCTTAACAACAAGGAAAGTAACTGAGATACTCACCAACTGACTCTTTGCCCTCCAAAAAATACTGGCAGTTCTTCATGCTCTCCCTGCTGTACTTGAAATCTTAGTCTGTCAGTCTGTCATGTGCTCTGTGTCTCTGTCTCTGTCTCTCTGTTTCTCTCTCCTCTCTCTCTCTCATCATCTGTCTCACCTATGATACTATCATATTCAGATTACATCTTTCTTCTTTTAAAAAGAAGTACAGGGGTCAGGGAGATGGCTCAATAGAATAAATGCTTGCCTGGCAAGCACAAGGGCCTGAGTCCAATCCCTGGTACCACAAAATACAACTCAAACTCCCATCAATGCCAATGAACTAAATTTTTTACTTGTGGTATACTCTCATGATGGAACGTTATTTGTTAATAAAAGATCTTGTAAGTCAACAGAGTGGGTAAATCTCACAAACATAAAGTTAAGTAAAAGAAGTATATATCACATGGAGAGAAAATTTTCTCTCAGGCTCTCACAGAGAGAAAACTGGTCAAGCACTGGCTGTGACTCATCGAGAGGGATGACACAGACAAAGGATCTACAGAATAAGGTACAGGATTACAAGATAAACCCTGAGGGGACTGCACTGACCTCATAAGAAATAAAAACTACACGTTTTGGTATATAGGTCTTGCTCTATCTAGGTCTTAACCATCCAGCAGAAAAGTATAAAAATGAGGTATACAGCTCAGGGCCATAATATTAGTTGAGCTGTAAATGGCTATGGTCAATAACTTCTTCAGATAACTCACTATTGTTGTAGAATGCTGCAGTGTGTTGGATTGTGTTGTCCAGATCAAGCACCTAAGTTCATTGAATGACGATGGAGTGCCTATCTCTGACAGGTGTAGACAAAGGAAGGGGTGTAGAAAGGAAGAATCATGCTGTGTGTGTATGGACAGTACAGTTGGGATAGATACACCGTGCTTCTATATAATTCTATGAGAGGCAAGATTTGCACTAATGGTGGTTGGACAGGATATTATGTCGGTTTCTAGTACTGTGGACAACCACCAGGAAAATAACAAGGTAGAAAGTATTAATTATTGAATCTTTTTTTTTTTTTTTTTTTTTTTTTGCAGAACCAGGGATTGAACTCAGACCCTTGTGCTTGCCAGGTAAATGCTTATTCCACTGAGCCATCTCCCCGGCCCAAATTATTGAGTCTTTGATATAATTCAGGTATAAAAATTAAGATACATAAACAGCTACACTCTCTTAATTTACTGATAAGAGACATATGCTATAATAATGTCTGTAAGTACAATATCATGTATGCACCTTGTACGATACAAAAACATTATGAAAACTGTTTGCAATGTATTAATTTATCGAATCCGTCCTGTTAAGGAGTCTTAAAACTGTCTCATTGACAGTTTTATTTTATTCAATAAAATAAAATAAAACAGAAGTATATATTCTATCAGTTTTCTATTTATATAAAATGCAAAACCAAGTAACACTAAACCATGCCCTGAGATGACCTGGATACAATGATTGTCTAGTAGCAAGAGCACATCTTGTGTTTATGTTTTAGTATATCTACCAAAACCAACCAAGCCTGGATAGCAAAGAAAACCTTGAGACACTTGCTGTTCCAGGACAAAATGAACTCCTCGAAATACTCTGGAGCATTACAAAAAGACAGAAAATAAAGACAGAATCATGATCAGAAAGGCTCCCTAGAGCTGAGGTTATATATTTCAGCAATGGATTAGTTGCCTAGCATTCTCAGTGCTCTGGATTTCATCCACAGCACTGCTAGAAAAATACCAATAATTTAAATAATAAATAATCCATTGAAGGTCAGAGAGATAGTTCAGTGGCCTAAGTAACTGCCTGGCAAGCACAAGATCCTGAGTTCAATCCCCAGAACCAAAACCAAAACCAAAACCAAAATCCCAAAATAAATAAACAAATTAACAAACAAAAAACAACAACAAAAAACCCCCATTGAATAAGAATCCATAAATCCATCTAATGTAACTGGCTAAGTGAATACTTAATTGGATAAAACTTTTCCTGATTGTAGAATGTGAACTAATAAATGTAGAAGGAAGCCGGGCGTGGTGGCGCAGGCCTGTAATCCCAGCACTCGGGAGGCTGAGGCAGGAGGATTGTTGTGAGTTCGAGACCAGTCTGAGCTACAAAGTGAGCTTAAGGCCAGCCTGGACTGCATAGTGACACCCTGTCTCAAAAAGACAAAAAAAAAATGTAGAAGGAATAATAATGGAGCTAGAAAAGCACCATTTGGCACCCACCAAAGTAATCATTTCAGGCAAGTGCAGTGAGAGAGGGAGGGGAAATTGTGACTTTTTATTCCACATACTTCTGGGCTGTTTATGCATCTCCTAAGTCTCACAATATGTGTGTTCTCATGCATTACTTGTGCAATTAAAATGTGCATAGTCTTTTGACATAGTGAGGGACATGTGTTTGTCACTGTCAGTGCTCGATGCAAGATAGTAGAGATAAATAAATCTCACTGAAGTGACACCCAGGAACAATGTCTCCTGAGAGGCAGAGATAAGAGAGGCAGCCCTAATTAACTGTGGTACTGAAAATATACGAGAACATGGTGATAAGTACGATCATACCTGACTACCTCAGCACAATGCTGGGAACATAATAAGCACCCAGTAGCTGATTGCAGAAGGTGTAAGGCAGTACATCCAGTCTGATACTTAACATAAGAAATGTGGATTCCAAAGTATCTTATATAAATAACTATAGGATATATAAGCATCAACACTAGGAGGCGAAACCAAAAATTAACATGAGGGCAGGGGTATAACAAGGTATAAGAACAGGATGGAGGTGACATTTCTCTAAGCCTTAAGCTATGTAGTTGAGACCTTAAAGACATAAAATATTTTATATGCTCAAAAATTAAAATTCAATTGAAGTTTTAAAAATCAACCTCTAAAAATTGAGAATGAACTGGAACAAAGCAACCAAACTATATAACATTGGTGATACAGCTTCCAGAGATGATATATATACATATACAATTTCCAGAATCTTTAGAGCACAAGAGTCTAATTGTTGGTAAAAATGTTGTTTTTATTACTTTAATGCAGTGAAAGCATTTTTATGAACTGAGGCTGTCAGTATTAAAGTACTCTCTATGAACAATACAAAATTTTAAATTACCTAAACAATAATTTTCAGTTGAAAATAGCATAGGATCCAATGACACTGCTTCTTTCAAAAAATTTTTCCTTGTCCTATTCATTGGAAATGTTCATAAGTAATAACAATGGTCACATTACATCTTGGTATCTAGAAATATCCCAATCAAAAGAAACCAGAATTCTTCGCAGAAACATCTGATTCATAGTCTGGAGCAGGAAATGTCCAAAATGGGCCTGAAGCATCTTTTCATAACAGGAACCAAGGAAAGCACCAAAACTGCTAGTGCCATGTCAAAAAGATCTAGGAACAAATTGAAAGAGAACATACTGGCCAAATACGATGCAATTTCAGTGGCAGAGTAATGATTGCAACGGATTGAAACACACTAAGTATTTCTTTATAGACCAAATGTAAGTTCATAGTGACACTAAAAATGAGAAGCAAGACAAGCAAAACATCTTTATTTGAATCACTGGCAAAAAATGAAGGCCTTCCGCTTCTGCCTTGGCCTCAGCCTCTCTTCCTCCTCCTCCTCCTCCTCCTCCTCCTCCTCCTCCTCTGTATCCCTGGCCCTATTGTTTATTTTTGGAGACAGACTATGATCTTCAGCTCACTAAGTAATCCACGCTGGTCGTGAACTCATTGCAATCCTCCTGCCTCAGCCTCCAGAGTACCAGGATTATAGGTGTGTGCCACCAACCCCAGCTTCAACTGGTTCTGAAAATTAGCATTTAAAATGACAGAATTGGGGGCCGGGGAGATGGCTCAGTAGAATATGTGCTTGCCTGGCAAGCACAATGGCCTGAGTTCAATCTCCGGTTTTGCCAAAAAATAAAAAGTAAAAATTTCACAAAATCAAATCAGGACAATAAAAAATAAAAACAATATTAAAAAAATAAAATAAAATGACGAAATTACATATTTATCTTCTTTTTCATGTATTAACTATATTTGGGGGTAGTAAAATAATCTAAGTTGATGAAGCAAAGAATATAGAAAAATTGCCAATTAATAAAAGCAGAAAAGTTATGGAAAGGTCACTACTTTGCAAGTTGCAATAACTGGCCCAGGCAGCATTAGTCAATAGATGAAATCATTAGGTGAAAGTTTGATGGGAAAATTTACCACAAAGGAATTAGTCTATTACTGTTTGACTCACTGATGAATTGTAATGTCATTAAAGGCAGGACCACTAGACATTATATGCCACCCAAATGTAAATGGAATTTCACAGTACCATCTACAACGCCCTCCTGAATAAGTAAATAAATAAATACCCTGAGCATAACAGTCTAACCTCCATCTTCAGGAGTAATAGAGAGTACAAAACATGTTCAATATCAACACTAAGAGGCAAACAGACATATCAAGAAGTTTAAGAAGCTGGATCCTTCTACCAGCTGCACTGGTAAGTCCATGGTATGAAACAAAAAATAAAAAGAGAAAATCTATGGTAGATTAGGAGACATATCCCACAATTCAACTCAATTTATTTATTTCTAGTAATAGAGATTGAACCTAGGGCCTTGCATTCACTAAGCAACCACTCAGTCATTGAGCTATACTCCCAGCCCACTTTTTTTATTTTCCAACAGAATCTTGCTAAATTTCCCAGGCTGGCCCTCATATTTGCAATCCTTTTGTCTCAGCCTCCTGAATAGTTGGGATTACAGGTATTTGGCCCCATTAGAACAAGCCCTCTATAAAAAGGCCTTTGATTATGATGACAAACAGGATTGTGTGCTTACTAGTATTAGACATTAGCAAAGAATTGTGGTGTTTAAATATAGTAATGCTATAGTGCCTTTCATCACAATATACTTATTTTTATAATTGTACATTAAAGTACACAGGACTGTGATATAATGTCTGCTATATGCTTTATTATTATTGTTATTTTTTGTCTTTTTGAGACAGGGTCTCACTATGTAGTTCAGGCTGGCCTTAAGCTCACTTTGTAGCTCAGGCTGGTCTCGAACTCACAACAATCCTCCTGCCTCAGCCTCCCGAGTGCTGGGATTACAGGCATGCGTCACCATGCCCAGCCCCTTATATGCTTTAAAAGTAGTTCAACTCATCCACATAGCTGACACTCACATAGGATCTACAAACTGCGTTATAGGGTTTCAGGTTAAATCCTGAAGGAATTTGACTGTCCTTATCAGATACAAAAGTTACATTTCTTGTTACATAAGTCTTGCTTTACCGTAGTCTTAACCATCCAGCAGAAAAGTATGAAAACGAAGTATAAAAAGTAAAGCCATATTAATGTTGAGCTGTAAAAAGCTTGTCAACAACTTTGGATACTGCCCGTTTTACGGAAAATCTACTACTATTATGAAATACTGGACTATATTAGGAGATTCTGCTGAATTCAAGCACCTACAATATTTAAATGACAATGGAATGCCCATCTCTGACAAAACTAACCAAAAAAAAAATGGGATAGAAATGAGGGACCCTTTTGTATCTGCATACTCAAAATAGTTATGATAGATATACAGCTCTATTCTCTTAACTCAATGAATAGAGGGATCTGCTCTAATAGTGTTTGAGACAGGATGTCATGTCTACATCTTGTACAGTGAATAACCACTATGACAACAATATGCAATGTATTAATTATTGAAAATGTGCCAGTAATCTGTTGTGAAACTGTCTCATGGATATTTTTTCTCAATAAAATTATTAAAAAAATAAAAGCTGTTTAACTAAAGAAAAATATAATAAATGAAACAAATAGGACAGAATCCTACTCATTGTTTAATCCGAGTAGTGTGTGTGTGTATTTGTGAGTGAATAGTCATGGCATTACTCTATATGCTTCAAATATTCATAATTTTAAAAATCACAGTTCTTTGATAAAACAAGCAGGTATACTTTCTCTAAGAAAATTTTCATAGTAAGCTGCAAGGGAACATTTTTTTCAAGCCTCAGATGAAAACTCTTTGTATGTAATAACTAGGACAGTAAAAATTGGTAAGAAATGTACAAAGCTATTCCCAAATATTTACATAGCAAATAAGATATTATGGTAAGAATGGAATTTTTTTTTTTTTTTGTCTTTTTTGAGACAGGGTCTCACTATGCAGTTCAGGCTGGCCTTAAGCTCACTTTGTAGCTCAGGCTGGTCTCGAACTCACAACAATCCTCCTGCCTCAGCCTCCCGAGTGCTGGGATTATAAGCATGCGCCACCACGCCCGGCTAAGAATGGGATTTTTTTACATAAAAGAACCATTAATTCTAGGGACCCTGGGTATCATTAATGTTCTATTTTTTTAGCTAAGCAGTGGTTACATGGGTGTTAATTTTATAAATCCTTGCTAGTCTGTATCTATAAGTCTTAAGCCCATTTCCACTTGTACAGTATATTTCACAATTTTAAAAGTTGAACTTTTTGAGTCAGGGTCTTGCTAAGTTTTCCAGGCTGGCCTCAAACTCGAGATCCTCCTGCTTCAACCTCCCAAACAGCTAGAATTGCAGATATGTGCCATCATACCTGGCTTAAAAAGTTGATCTTTTAAAAAAGTAGGAATGCAGAGTAAACCATGACACTCCTCCCAAATCTTTGCAGCTTAGACTGGTTAAGGAGAACACAGAACCCCAGTAAAGGTATTTCGCCTTCCATCTGGCAAAATACAATCATTCCAGGGGACAGAATGAAGGGAATATATGACTTTTCTTTGGAAAAAAGATAAGACAAAATTTCATAAGAAAATAATAGAAGAACAAGAAATCCTCTAAAATTTACCTCCCTGCCCACTCAGAACATTAAACAAAAAGAATCAGGCAGAAAGATATTGAGCTCTTCCATTTCTTTTTCTTTCTTTTTTTCTGTATTTCAGGGAAGGGGTCTACAGGGTATTTAGGGTCTCACTAATAGATTGGACTCATAGTCCAAACTCATTGCCTGTTTACAGCCTCCCAAGGACTGGGATTACAGGCGTACACCACCACACTCAGTCTCAATTACCATCTCAGAGCACCCCAGGGGCAGGGCTGGCTTGGCAGGCCCAGAGATTGAACCCCCAGCCCCTGCACCTGCTTGCAGGTGCTTTAATCCACTAAGCTATTTGGCTGGCCCTTTCCATTTTCATAATGTTGAAGTGGCTTCAAAATGAGGGACTGTGGCTATAAGCATGTGACTCAGTTTCCCCTGTCCACTCCCCAGCTTGGCTTTTTTTTTTTCCTTTGCACTCTTCTCATAGAGACAAGCCTATGCATATAATAGATTCAGACCATTCAGAAAAAAAAAAAAAAAACCTCTGTGTGTGTGTGTGTGTGTGTGTGTGTGTCTGTGTGTGTGTGTGTGTTGCTAAGGACTAAACCTAGGACTCTACCCCCTGAGCTATACCTTCAGTTCTAAAAACACTGATGTTTAAATATTGACCTTGTGTTTCACAGCCCTGACTGATTTACTTATTTAATAATTTTGAGAGATTTCCTTTGCACAAAATCTTGCCATCTGTAAATAT
Organism: Ctenomys sociabilis; assembly: GCA_004027165.1. NCBI lineage: Eukaryota > Metazoa > Chordata > Mammalia > Rodentia > Ctenomyidae > Ctenomys > Ctenomys sociabilis. The sequence goes on from PVKA01043739.1 coordinate 15,276, forward strand.
TTGCATGTTTATTTTTCATTTCTAAATCTATGTCATTTTCCTTGCTTTAATGCCCAGTCAAGACCTTCAGTACAATTTAAATAAAAATGATTATAGTGGGCATCTTTGTTCCATTCCCAATCTTAGAAAGCATTTAATATTACCCCATTAGGTATTTTTGGCATAGCTTCTTAAGGAATTGCACTTACATCCTAGCAAATTTATGTTCTTTCTTTTTTGTCATGATACTTTTTTTTTGCATGTGTTGAAAATAAGTTTCCTATATTAGCAGAATTAGAATTCTCCAGTGCCATAAATTAGAAAAACCACTGCAGCATTATTTGCTCCCAATTTAATTAGTTTTTTTTTTTATTGTTGTTTTGTTTTTCTTTGGTTTGTTTCAAATAGGGTCTTTATGTAGTTTGGATTGTTCTTGAACTTACTACGTAGTCCAGGCTGGTCTCAAACTCACTATTAATCCTAGGCTGTCCTTGAACTCATAACGGTCCTTTGTCTCTGCCTCTTGAGTGCTGGGATTACAGGTGTATGCCCCCATATCCAACAAGGTTTTTTGTTTGTTTGTTTGGTTTTGGGTTTGGGTTTTGCATTGGGGTGGGTTGTGTGTCTTAAGACAGGGTCTCTCTGTGTAGTTTAGGCTGGCCTTGAACTTACTGTCTGCCCCACACTGGCCTCAAACTCATAATAGTCCTCCTAATTCAACTTCCAGAGTGCTGAGATTACATGCATGTGCCACTATGCCCACCTTAATCCCATTCGAAACTAATATTTTTTCCCTTGTCTTCATATCTTTGCCCATCCTGTCTTCTCACTTATCCCATTATGTTGTCAGGAAACATTGTCCCGAATATAGGTTTCTGCCTGTCCAGTGGCCCAGAGAAAGTAAGGATACCGTAGGAGAAAACATGGTAGCTGCTGTTCAGGGTTGGGCACACTTGCTCCTCCCCAGTGATCCCAATGCAGACCTCCAGGCTCTGCCCATAGAATCATATTCCAAATAAAGTTAACCTACTCTCAGATCCCTCCCATCCCAAAGCCTCTGAGAAGCATCTCTGCATCTCTGTCCTGGCCCAGACCCCAGAACACCCCGTATACCACTCATCCTTTGCACTTACAGCCTATGTGAGCTGCTCTCTCAGTAGTTCCTTGGCCACTTCTCCCCACTTCTGCACGTGCCATTCTCCAGCATCTCAGTCAAAAAGGCCTGAGTATGTTTTCCCCAGCCAGCTATTGTCCTGGCAGCAAAGCGGCCACACCAGCATCCCATCCCGTCAGCCAGTCTACCAGTGAGTGGCTCAGGCCTCTCTGGCTTC
>PVKA01043740.1:0-16598 GCA_004027165.1 Ctenomys sociabilis
TTGTGAAGTGGTCATAAAGAAGGGCACTGGGTGTCTCACTTCAGAAGAAAAGCCACGTTTCCATGCCCATTACAGTTCTTGCTGTAATAGTGGTGGTAGAATAATTATATCGTAGAAACTGAAGAGGAGTAGGAATTTTTAATTAATTCTACATCTGTGCAGTTGATCAGCAACAAATATGAAGAATCTATAGAGGGATCTCTAAGTTACCAAACATTTAATTACCAAAGAAAGAAGTTCAGATAGTGAGGATTTAAAAAGTACTGAGTTGATTTTCAAGAAAGACTGAAATATTTTTGTAGGTAAAAAGGATACAGTTATAGCTCTAGGTCAGAAAACAGGATGTTGTCTGAAGATGGGAAGAAAAATGTAAAGAAATTTCAACGGATGCCAGAAACATAAAGACATCTTTTTGCTCGGTACCATCATTATTTTTTTTCTTTTTATGCTCTTTTCTTCTGATCCATTATTTTGTATAAATCCTAATTCTTAGATGCACCTTCTTCCTAACTGCTTCTGTGAAAACCTCTAATCTAAAATATGTAATCTATTGTTGATTTTATTACTATTAATGTATACATGATTTGTGTAAAATTCACTGTTTTGCTTTGTATTAGATTTTGTTTGTGTCAGAAGCATTTGTGTGCACATAAAGAACACGTGAGAAGAAATATTTATGACTCTCTGAAGTACAAAGAGGCATACCTGTGACTTTGAACTTTGCCACTACTGAACACAGAGAAAAGTGAAACTCATTTTATTACATAGAAAATTTAGCTCAGGGGCTGGGGAGATGGTTCAGTGGAATAAGCATGTTCCTGGCAAGCAGAAGGGCCTGAGTTCGATCCCTGGTTCTCTCCACCGCACAAAACAAATTTAGCTCATATGACATACATAGTTTATGGGAAGATCCATTTTTAGGAGAAAATAATTTAGAGGGACAAGGTATAAGGTTTCATTTTTAAAATGAGGTGGCTTAGCTAATGTAATGCACTATCTGTCATTTCATGAGACATTGAACATATATATCAGGTGGGAAAGTAATATCTACCTTGCTACCTCTTGCATAGAGCTCTAAAATCTATGTATATAGGAGAAAATGAGGGTACTCAAAATACTGCCTAATTAACTATGTCACCTGTTTTAAAAATAAGAAAACATTCTATCTTTTTTTTTAAGAAGCAACAATACTCAACATAATCTATATTCGATGTCTGCTGGGTCAAGGAATAAGGGAAGCTTGTCTGAGCTACTGGCATTTGCATTCCCTGGGCTGACGATTCCTGGGCAGCCTAGTGCAGAGGTTTTCCCATAGAACTTGTGTTACTTCTCTATCTTTTCTATCACTGCTTTTATCTAGGGCTTTTCACATATGTTGGAAAGTCAAGTCAATAACATATTCTTTAAAGAAGATGGATTTTTATAACTAAAGTCAATATAAGTTCATGGGATTTTCATAATGTAATGTCATAAAAGTAGTCTTTAAGCCTCTATATATGAATATGCAGAATTCTAGAAAGTATTATTTTTGATGGAGAAAATATAGTAAAATTTTATCATGAACAAATTTGCTTTTTACCTTCACTGACATATGACACAAATACATAAAAATAATAGGATATCTCCAGAAGGTGCCACCAGATGTATGATGAAAATGTGGAATAGTCTGAATCCTCATATTTTCAGACATTTGAAAAGTTATGAACTATTTCGAACAGTAAGTCCATTTTTTACCTTGGATAGTTTTCTAATCAAAATAGTGGCTTTCCAGTCTTTCATATGATGTTAATACAAAACTGGATGAAATGGAGGTTTTATTAAATTAGAGATAATTCCTTTGTAATATTATTAAACATCACAAGAAGAAACCATTTATTATTCTTGGACTGCAAAATTGATAATTATGATTTTTTTCAGACATTCCTATTAGGCTTAATTTAGAGCCTAATTTGTCTTGTGTAAATTTAATTTTACAAAACTACTGAATCTTAGAAAAGATTAAACAATGTACTTGATTTCAGAAATATTTGATAGCAAGCAGATTTATTAATAAAACTGAATCTTTTTAGGTTAAGTAGGTTTAATGAGAATTTAATTGTGGTTTTAAAAGAAAATAATCATTATAAAAATATATATATGATCACACATCATTTCACAGAATCATACATATCAAACAATAAACTTCTATTTGATAATGAAATTAATCTTTTCCATAATCTCCTTACTTAATTGGGGTTTTTTGTTTTGTATTTTAGAAAAGGGTCTAAAGGCTTCTCAGGGTCTCTCTACTAGATCGGACTTGTAGTGATCCATCAGTTTATAGCATCTCAAGAGCTGGGATTACAGGCATGCACCACCATGCAGAGTCTCAATTGCCATCTCAGTGAGCCCCAGGGGCGGGGCCCACCATGGCAGGCCTGGTGATCCAACACCCGGCCCCTGACCCTACTTGCAGGCACAATAAAACTGAATCATGATTGAATAAAATTTTAGATGTTTTAAAATTTCAGAGAAAATAAAATATAGCAAAACAATAAATTATAATAATCTACAAAGTTTAAGTCAAATGAAAATACATTAATAAGAAGAAAATACCTCTTTCATTATAAAGTGTCTCCCCTAATGAAATGTCAAAAGTTATATTTTCTCCCCTTTCTAGAAGTCAAGAATAGTAGAAGTAAGAGCCACAGTAATTTATCATTTTATTGAGCAATGGTAAGAATACCCAGAATACACTGGGTTTTTATTGTGCAGAAGAGGGCCAAAGAATCAAGATGGAGGAATGAATTGAATATCAGGAAAAAAAATCACCCTGATGCTTCCTGTTAACAGTTTCCGGATGATTCCAAAACATGATAACGTAAACAGAGAGAATTCATCATTCTCAGTCTGCTCTATATCCCTTCTCCTCCAATCTCTTCTAACCTGATGTTTGCCAGTTGGCAGACATGTCCTGCTTAATAACAAAGTCACATATTGGTTTTAAATAATGTGACATGGAAAATTTTCTTTTACTTTATCACCAATGATTATCTTGTTTGCATGTCTTTTTTATTGTGTTGTACGAATATACACATTAAAAACAATTGTAACTTTGAGTGGATTATTAAGTTCCGAATGAAGGGACCTGAGAATTCTTTTTCTGGGCATACTCACAATACAGTATTAACACATTTCTCCACTTAAAGAAAGCTCTCCAAATATATATGTCTAAATGCTCCTCTGAAATTTTCACTTACTCAGTGTAATTTTATTTTGCACACATCATCTGTTCTGCGGATATGCAGAGCAATTCCTTGCCCAGAGATTATAGTAATGTGGGAAGAGTGGAAGCTACTTCTTGTTGCATTTTCCTACAGTATTTTCCAAAAATATAAAAGTGAAAAAATTCAAGATAATACCATAAAATTATCCACTTTTTTACAATACCATAAAATTATCCACTTTTCTTTTAAGATTTCTTACAAAAAAATCCAGGATGTGGTATTTAGATAAATTAAAGGTGGTTTAAATGACAGGGGATTGGAGAGCGATAACATGTTCATTACTTAGAAAATCATACTTTAAAAGACTATTTCTTTTTAATTTAATCTGTGGAATGAATGCTCTCTAAATCAACATCTCTTCATTCATCTGAGGGTGTGGTTTATTTCTAGATGTGCTTTCAAAGCCTTGGGTCCTCACTGGGGTGAGGATTTTGGAAATGAGCACATTCACTAACTGACTGTGGCCAGTAGGACCTAGCTGGAGCCTGGCAGCTGGGGTGTCCCTGCCGGCTGTATCTCCACACAGCTCCTACCTTCTCTCTGCTTTCTGGCCATTGTGCTGTGAACAGTTTTCTTCTGCCCAAGCCTTTCGTCCACATTGTTGCTATTTAAACATGCTGAACATGGACAGAACCTTCTGAACTATGAGCCGCATAACCGTGTCCTCCTTTAAACTGAAGGTGTCAGGTGCTGTGCCCCAGGAATGAAAGAGTGACAAAAATAATCTACAAATTCCTAATCATCCCACTATTGAATACTTACTCCAGGAACACCTGTGTAAGTATTCAAAAATGGTCTCTTTATAACAGTAATGTTCATGGTAGTAAGGAATTCAAGGTGAAGGAATGAATTAAATGCATCAATGAACTGCTTAGAGAAAAGCTATGTGTCATTTGGAAAAAAGTGAATTAGAATTGTACTCATCAAAACAAATATTAAATGAGATATTAAAACCAAACTATGAGAAAAATAAATAGAATAAATATGGTAGAATAATTACAAAGTAGTTTACAATAGATGTACTTTTAAAAGTATTTGTAGAACTTCTAATATTTTTCAAAACTATATGTAAATCCCAGGACATACAATAGAAAGGTACCATTTTGGCAGTAGGAATGGGGAAAGTTCAGAGATGTAGTCAGAAATAAATTGAAATAAAACTAGAGAACTTTAAACAGGTTGATGATAATCATGCACCATGTATAAAAAAATGGTTTCACCTTTATTCATGATGCATGACTGTTTTAAACTTTTTCATCAGATAAAAATATGCAAATTTTTTAATACATGGAATAATCTGTTAAGTCCATTGCTCCTGAGAACTTAAAAACATTATAGAAGAATAAAATGTTTACTGGATTTGAATTATACTTCTTTCATAACCTTAAAAAAGAATTTCAGCGGGGTGTCACAGGTATCATGGTGCATCTCCTTGTAGCTATTCTCTAGCCCTCTAATTCATATCCATTCTATGTGCAAAATGCTTTAGACCAATCCCAGTATCTCAAATTTCTCAACCCCTTACATTATCAAAAACAAACCCCAAATATCATTGAAATGTACCAGGTATCAGATTAAATTTTCTAAATCACATGTTGTAAAGCCACCTATATTAAGTATGGGTGAGACTCAATAAATTTATTCTGGGCCAAGATCATTCTCCGTTTTTTGACCTCCATAACTAATCAATTATGTATCTACTTCCAAATGCCCCACAATGGACAAATGTAGAATAGATAGCCTCATTCTAAAAGAGAAGAAATTGGTCAGGATACAGGAGTCACCAGCTCAAGAAAGATTAGAATATAGTTGGTAAAATTCTACTGAGTTCAAGGCATGAGAATAATCCTTACTGACTCAATGCTCTTTCCTTAAGGGTCATGACAACTCTGTCATCTGCCTCTGCGGCCACTGCCTCAGCATCAACTCTGCTGCCCCTGGCCACCCATCCAGCATCGGTCTGCACTTGTTCCATCAGCTCCACCAGCTCTTACAGCTTCTTTTCACAGAAGTCTGCTATTGGCACATACCTGTTTTCTTGTCTACTTGCTTGCTTCTTCTCTCATCCCTAATTTGATCCAGGATGGTTTCTTTTTTTAAAAAAAAAGTCTTAGTTTAAAAAAGAATCTTTCTCCACACAATGTCATGTTCATAGGTTGGCTATAAGTTATCCTGTGTGGTGCAAGAAGGGACAGAGTAATCTTTCAAATCACTACATGTTGACTGGTGAAACACTTTTGGGAGCTATACTGAGGACAAATAAAAATTAACATTTCCTCTAGGTCACTGTGTTTTATAGCATCAGTGCACTTAATAAATACTTAACAATTCCAAAAATCAGAAATTTATTTGTGATCAATACTTAAAAATTTTGCTAGACATTTGTTAAATAATGATGTTATCCTAATTTTTAAAAATTAATACATTGCATCACTATAACCTCGTGTTTTCAGTTTTTAAAATGTGAATCTAGAATCTGTTTAACAAATCTTAATTGTCCCTGTCAGCAAAATTTTAATTATACAGAAAAAATGAGCCTATGTAGGATGTGAAATATTTGTATAGTAAAAACTGGTTGTAACTATTGGTAATCACAGATAAATATTGTTTATAAGCCTATACTGGAATTAGCTCAATTTACCCCCATGGTCAATTACATAGCCAAATATATTCTTGATGGGACTTGGGTAATGGGCCATTATTCTTACAAGAACAAAATTGTTTCCTATTCTTACAATTTGATAATAAGTAATAAACATGCAATATATCAATTTACAAAGTCAATTATATAATCACAAAGAGTGCCAACAGCAATAACTGGAATACTCGGTACTGTATTTACTTTCATATACTTCACATTCCCTAAGGCACCAGGTCTGGCATTTTTCCTACTTTCTCAATTTTCTTTGCATAATTTTCCACTTGGTGGACTGCCATTGTCAACAGCAACACTCTTCAACTTCTGGAGGCTTGGTAAGAGCAGTTGAAGAGATGAGAACTGTATTTAATTAAATCCTAGTTGCTGGATGTAAATGCAAAAGTGCTTAATTATTCAGCATTGCTGGTGATGAAAGTCACTGAAGAGGCTCCAGAAGAAATTTGGTTCTCATGATCTCTGAGATATCATCTTGAAAAATATGTCACTGTACTCTTTCATTCCTTTAAACCAAAAAAGTGTCTGTAAAAAAAAGCTGGTGGAAGTACACATAGCTCATAAAATACTGTGCTAAATAATTAAAGCTGCTGTAAAGATGTATAACACAACAATGTGTATAAATAGATAATGTCATTTTATAATTATGCATAGGTTGTACTTCAGGAAAACATTTGCAGTATTTAGAATTCACATATATTTAAGGGAAATATTTGTGTTGCTCACAAGCAAAAGATGAACAGGGAAGATTCATTTAAATTTGAGGACAAAAAATATTTTCTATTGAAATTTTATTTTATGTTTCTTTCAAAACTTGTTGATTTTTCATGTTTAATTTTTAAATTTACATTAAATATGTATTCAAATGGATGGAATTCATTCATTCAATAATTGTAATCACTATAGCAGCTTATGCAGTGTTTGAGTAAGTATGAACTAAACATCCATTCTAAAGGCTTGCTAGCAAGTAACTTGTTAAACAAGTACAGATATATTTGACACATACTGTGGTATTACAGTCATATTCCTTCAGTGTGTGTCAATCCAAAAGGTAACTCTGTGCATTCTTTTCTCATTTTACAAATTAATCAATGTATAGGGATCTTTTGTTTTTTTAAGTGATTAGATTGATATTATTGGCCCTATTGCTGCTAGCATATGGATAAGGTAGCATTTTAACTTTCCTCTTAGAGTAGGTAATCAGAAATAAATGAAATTTTATACAGATGTGGCTGTCCACAGATGTGGATATAGGAAAATCTTAGTTTTGCCTCCCAGTATTTATTTACCATATAAATCTACTAGCACATCCTTACATGTTATGTAAATAAGATGTGGAATTCCAATAGTGTATCAATGTTCTATAGCAGATGGTACACTGAGATTTACCACGCCATTATGTTTAATGGGTCTGAATTCATTTGGATTTCTTGATGTTCTCTCTGCCCTTCTCATAGCAGCAATGTTGCCAACGTTCTTGTTTATGTATGATTTGAGAGAGTGCTTAGAGAAGAAAAACTCCTTTATTCAGGAAATATGAGATTTTACGTCAAAATTTAAAGTGTATATGAATTGAATTTTGAGGATTTATGTTCCCTGAGAGGAAAAGATAGTTAATGAATATTCAACAAAATACTTGTAGTCATTACACTCTCAGATTTTTATAAAATGGAAATACACAATTAACTATTGTAGTGCTAGTCAGGAGAATTCACTTTAAAAACAAAAGTAAAGTTTTTGTCTAGGTGAATGAAGTTGTTTAAAAAACCTTTAATCTGTGAATACAAATGCTTAGGAAATTATGTACCTTAGTTACATTAAGCAAGGATGTTTACAAATATAGGTGTTAACAAAAATTATGTAGAAGTTGGTTCAAAACTTTCTTTAGATTAATAAATTATATCCCTCAAAGAGTTTTATGGAAGAAGGATCACACGTTAGTTAAACCTGAAAATGACACATGAGTCATGTGGATAATCTTTGAATTTGCTCTACTTAGGATCAGTGTGTGTGTTGATGTTGCTTTAATCTCCTACAAATATACTATGGAGGAACATAGAACAGAGAAAGAATAATGAATTTAATATCATAAAGAGAGTCTAAGTAAATTTTCCTCCAGTGATTTTTCTCAAATGATCTGCATCAAAATCATCTATGAAATATGCTTAAAACGAAGATGCCCGAGCTTTGTTCTGGACTCACTAAAACGAAAATCTATGGGAGTAGAACGTGGGTATCAAGACACTAACTCTAACTTGGGAACTAGTATCTTCTTTCCAGATCCATTGAAATACCATAAAGGCAAACAAAGTAAGCGAACAAACCTCCAGAACTCTGTTATCAATTATTATACACACACTTAAAGAGACAGTCAACATTCACACTCAGGATCCAAAGTAGGTTGCTTAGCCGTGGCCACGGAAGAAGGGGGACCAAAAGGCAGGAGAGGAGAAGCCTGAGAAGTCGAAGGGAGCTGGCAGCGCAAGAGGACCTGACAGAGAGGCAGAAGCCCTCTGAAAACTAAGATTGTTTCTTCCAGTAATGGAGGGGAAAGTTACAGTCACAGCGCTGAGAAGCAATAACCGAAGAAGAAGCTGCAGACCTCCCAACAAAGCCTAAGAATTCTGATCTCCAAATTTGGATTCGCCATAGGTAGTCAGACAACAAAGAAAGCATCAGCTATATCCATCCAACTTGCATCAAGTAGGCCTAATAAAACTGTTCAAACTCCTGCTCCAAAACCCTTTCAGTAGTAGCAGCTTTTAATCAAGATGAAGACAGTGAACCAAGGAAATGCCTCCAAAAGCAAAGAGGAGTACTGGAAGGGGTCCACCAACATAAGCCAGACCAAATTCTTTCAATAAAGGAAAGCATGGGTTTTCTAATAACCAGAAGCTATGAGGATGAAATATAAGATCTCGTCTTGGAAATGTCTGTGACCAAGAAAATTAAAAGATGTGTTTTGAATTAGGCTATGAGATGGGTGTCAAGTTAAAAGGAACAGTTTCCTTTTTTAAAGCATGGTATAATACTATTTTTGGAGCTGCTTTTGCTCTTGGTTTTTCATTTTCCCTTTTAGGATTGAGTGGTACACTAATAAATGAGAGTTTGAAATTAGAGGTAATTTATGTTTCATACACAGATTTCAAGACATTTGCTAATTTTTTAGTTTTCATGTGATTAGTTTCCAAAGGTTACAGGTTATAAAAGAAATCAGAAATGGTACCTTTTTATGAATTGCATATTTTTTAGACATAACTATTAGCATATTAAAAGGGAGGCAAAAAGTTGCTGTCTGTACCTTTCCTTAGACAGTAAAAGTTATTGTCTAAAACTGTAAGCAGTTATTCCTAAATTAACTCCCTTGCTCCCAAAACTGGCTCCCAGGAACAGCCTTGGAGAAAAGCAGAGGGTGTCGTATCAAAGAGAAGGTATTGCTTGGCTGTTGACAGGAAGTTGATGTAGATGAAATTAGACATCGTTTTTTTCCCCTCGGGGATTTACTTTGCTTCAAATGGCTATAGATTAGGCACTGCATTGCTGTCAGTGGATACAGATGCTTAGCTCTTCTACAGAAAATATTTTTTAAAAAAAATGTTTATGTGAAGCATCAATTATTTGAAACAGCCCATTTTACCTTAACAGTCTTGTCTGACTTTATCAGTCTTCAAAGAACAGCCATTTTCTACCAAAGTAAATTAGTATTTTGAATGTGCTTCTCCTGGTTCTTATTAGATAGTTCCTGTAAGTATTTCCACCATAGCTTGAGTCAAAGCATAAGGAAGCTGTTTCTTTTAAAATACAGACACCACCAAAAATTTAAATGTACATGCTGCTTAAGTATTTGGCTGGTTTTTATTTTTTGTAAAGGTATAAATGCAAAAAAATAACATTATATGAAGATGAAAAATAGTAAGATGCATTTTTTGTAACTTTGTCTATGTGATTATGTTACTAAGTTGTTATATCCAATTTGAATTGAATCATTACAGAATTTATTAGGACAGTTAATATAGTTTATTTTAAGTGTACACATATTGACCAGCAAAACGTATTGTAGGTACTGAAAATGCTTCTTCAAACACATTTTATTGAATAGCTTATCACATTTACTCTTAAATCTGTATATTGCAAGCTGTTTGTTTTGTATGCATGTATTGCATATGGACTTTCTAATGGGACAGTTAAACATATCTTTAAAATTATAGTCACAGGCAAAAGAAAAATGATACAATTATTTCCTACACTCTTGGTGGTAGTTACTGGCTGATCTTTTTAATATTTAGTATCTCCAGAGAAGAAACCTGTGCATATGTCCCATAAAATTGTTCTTAGAATAAGCCCCAAGTAAAACACTGGAAATGTATGTAGAATGACTAGTTCTTACATGACTTAATTATATTAAGATACAGGAATTTAACTTTAGCTTACTTTTATGCAGTAAAACTTAACTCATTTTTTGTCCATTTTACTCTTTGTTAAAATAGCATCCCCCTCCTACATACTCTTTTGTTGCCCCAAATGAAATAGTAATAGAAGTTCAAGATGAGAGAGAGAAATGACTGAGAAGAATGCCTTCACTAAAATGACCAAAAAATTTTGTCAAATTCAAAGAAAAATAGATTGCGCAAAGTTACATTAGTTCTCCCTTCCTATTTCTATGATGATGAGCTCTGTCTGTTAGCTCCCTACTCTGCAAATCAGGTTGACCTCACTATATCACAAGATGGTTATTGGATTAAATGAGCTAATCTTTTTAAAGGAATTATTATCCAGTATATAGTGGACATGCACAAAAGTTTCCAAAAAAATAATAAAACATGCAAATGTTTGCTGGAATTATCTTGGAATCATTAGCATTTCCAGGATTTCTATTAGAAAAGAAAACAATCTACAAAATATACAAGCATTGAACATAGCACAAAATATTATTTTCTGTTTCAAAATAATTAAGAGAGGGCAAAATGCATTGTAGACTTTTTCACTTTCATCATTAGAACTTTGTAACAATAGTCTAAAATATTCAGAATCAGCTTCTGATGCTACTCTAGATAAAACATTCTTTAGATCTTTTTCATAGTACCCTGTAGTCTCTGGTGACATACACACTCTTATGAATGGTGAACATGTTTTATTAACTAAAGTAAGATGAAGCTTCAATGCAACATCTTGATGCATATATGTCCATGCTATTTGCAGCAAATAATTTCAGTAATACAGTTTAGCTGTCCGTTCAAAGTGACACTGCAGAGTATTCCAGGCACTTTGTTTTCAGTTCATTTGTGGGACATTGGACTCATTTGGCAACAGTTCTGAAGTCACATTCGTTTATAGGCACTTCAGAGCCAGGCACACAACATCCCCTAATTGCACTACAATGGCCTGCCTTCGCCATGTGTTTATTGATTCTTTGTTCTTAGAAGCCTTTTCAGTTATTATCTGTAAACTTCTTGGATTTCCAGTCATTCGTCAACATTGAGAATTACAAAAGCTGAGCCCCGAAGATGGATAGACCCTAATTATATTTGCGTTGATTCATACCTGGCTTTTTACCTAATGAACGTTAATGCCAGCAATGAGCTACATGTTTAATGCATGAGGATGCCACCAGCATTTTACACACTTCAATATTATGATCCTGAAGCTCACATACATGCCATCAGAGCCAGCTGACAGGGTCTTCTGTATTGGAAGCAGTACTTCTGGGCACTTCCCAGTTGTACTTGCAGCATTATTCACACAGGCTTCCAGGAAGTCTAATTACTTCTTCAAATTGGCCTGAAAAGCATTTAGACAATGGAGCTTTCCATTGGCCCAGAAGTCATTTGATCTCTTTATGACTTCCTAGAGCCAGCAGCAGCCATTGCAGATTGGCTCTGACTGTGAAACAGGCAATGGTGCATCTGTTTTTTGGTTTGTTTTTTAATGAGAAAAACACTTTCTAAGAAGGCAAACTTCATATCCTTACTTATGTAAGAGTTATGTGCAACCCTTTAAGATGTGTAAAAGAGTGCACCTCTGGGAATGAAAAGTTTGTTGAATCTAAATGGGAACCTAGTATCCTGTTTCCAGATCCATTTTAATGCCATAACATCTTCTCATTTTGGCATATGTTCATATCTAGGGATAGAGGGCAACAGAAGATTTTGCAAGTTTAATCAGATCAACATATATGAAATTTAATGTTAATTTCGGAAGTAACAAATCATATGTTTAATTGGTGACAAATAAAACTGAAATTAATGCCGTATGATGTGATAATTCCTTTCTGGACTCTTACCAAGAAAAGCCACCACATTTGTTTCAAATTAATAGATCTACATGTTAAAATCTTTATAAATACAAATATTCCTAAATTGCAAGTAATTATAGGGGGAACATTCAAAATAATTCATTTCATATTGTTGTGTATATTTTATAGTTTATATTAATTTAGACAAAATTATAGCATATTTTTCTGAAACTGGGAATGAGTCAGTAATAAAATTGAAAAGATATACAAAATATTTTATGTATTTAATATTTTCCTGCTCTCACAATGTAGAAAACCTCATTCCAAACAATTTGGGCAAAAAACATTTACTTAAGGTTTATACAGTATAAATTGTTTTCAATGCGATTTGCTATAATTTGAATGTCTTTAAAATATTTAGAAATTATCATTCAACCAGCTATCAGTAATAAATCCATTCAAATAATGAGCATGATAATTTCTTTATTTGTTTATGAAATTTACTCAAATATAAAAACAGAACATAGAGCAATTTTTAGATTATTGTTACCATTATTATTATTACTGTTAGTTTTTCATTGTGCAGAGTCTCACTGTGCAGCTCAGGCTCATAGCAATCCTCCGGTTTTCAGCCTCCCTACACCTGGTTTCCAGGTGTACGCCACCAAACCAGGACTTGGTCTCTAGCTTAGCATGGCACAGCATGTGGCGCCAGGGATCAAACTCAGGACTCCACCTGCCTAAGCAGGTGCTTATCAGCTGAGCTATTTCACTGGCCGTCAATTTTTAAATTATTTGTTGAAGTATTGCATAGAATCTGTAGCTGACACTGTACTTATTTATATGAAAGGACTTAAAATGCCAACTGATAAGTAAATATGAATCACATCATATAATATATATATATGTTATAACTGTATGTATGCATATATTTACATCTATATACATATGAGACTACTTTATAATTTAAATGTTTGAAAGATTTAGAATTTCACAATAAACTTCGAAATGTTTTGTATATTGCCAGTTATAACTTGGTGATATCAACTTTGAAATCTTTTAAGAAGTCATCCTTTTCTCCTATATTTATGATTGAAAGGAAAGGAAAATATGTAATGTTTGTCAAATGCCCATCAGTTGAGGAATGGATAAAAAAGATATGGTATTTTTTATACAAAGGAGTATAAAAAAGATAAACTTGAGGCTTTTAAAAGTAAATTGAGGGCCAGGGAGGTGGCTCAGTAGAATAAGTGCTTGCCTGGAAAGCACTAAGGCCCTGAGTTCCAATCCCCAGATTTGCAAAAAAAAAAAAAAAAAACTGATAAAGGTAAATGGATGTAACTAGAAAATATACTCATAAATCAAATAATTCAGATGCACATGTGTAAACATCCTATTGTTGCTATAGTGTAAGAATCTTAAAGAGTAAATAAACTCCAAAATGTATAGTAGCTACTGTGAAAGGGAAAGGAACTGTGCAGAGGGAAGGAATAACTAGGATGAGGGAAACGAGAGAGAGAGAAAGAAAAAAAGAAAGAGAGAGAGGGAGAAAGAAAAAGAAAGAAAGAAAGAGAGAGAGAGAGAGAGAGAGAGAGAGAGAGAATTTTGCTGAGGACAGCTTGAAAAGGACAGTTACTACTTTGAAGGCAACAATATGCAGGATAACAGCCATTTTGTAGAATTCCTTTCATTTTCTTTAGGAAAATTCTGTATTATTTCTAAATTTTGAGGGTTTTTTTTAGTATTTGTATTCTTTTTAAAACAAAAGAATAAAAGAAAGAAGTATTTGTCAGGAGAGCATTATGCATACATCCTTCTATCTCATACAATCTTTAGCTCTTTCATGTTCTTTAAAGATTCATTCAATTATAAAATTATATCATTACTCGACTTAAGAAATAGTTATTGAATACCACCATATTTTATGCAGTATACTAGCTACTAATATAATAATTATTGTACTAATACAATAATAAAAGATCAGATTGGCAACTTTAAAAATATTTTATTTTTTATTTTATTTTATTGAAGAACAAATAGCATGGAGTCAGTTTCAAATCAAATTAGTAGGACAATTGCACATTGTTTTCATAGTGGCTTTTTGTTGTACAAGGTGCATATATGATACTCTATCCACAAATACCACCAGAGCAGATACCTCTAATGAATTAATTAAGAGAATGTAGCTGTATACCTATCTTTTTTTAAAAAGCTGAATTATAGTACAGTTTCAATAATTAATACTTTTTACATTGCTATCTTCCTGCTGGTTATCCATAGTACAAGAAGCAGACAGGATATCTTGTCCAAACACTATTAGTGCAAATCTTTCTTCTCATAGCATTATGCAAAAGTACTGCATATGTATCCTAACTGTACTGTTTATACAAGCACAGAATGGTTCTTCCTTTGTATCCCATTTTTTTGATTAGTCCTGTCGAAGATGGGTATTCCATTGTTATTCAATTATTATAGGTGCTTGAATTCAGCAAAACATCCCAACACAGCCAAGCAGTCCACAATAATAGTGTGTTATCCACAGAAGTCAGGTTGGCAGTTTTACAGTACTTATGGGGGAGGCAATTGTCAAAGAAAGAAATTTAAAAAGTGTAATTACAATCTAGGTTATGTGCTGTGGAAAGAAGTTCTAGAGTCAATCAGTTAAAATCATTCCATTCCCCAAATCCTGGAGCTCAAAGTGGTAAAATGTTCATGTGACTTTTTGCAAAAAATTAGACAGAAATAATATGAAATGGGACAGTAGTTGTGCAAGGACAAGCTTAGAGCAGGGTATTCTAAAGAGCGCTCTAGCTGCTGGGTACAGCATGAATCAGGGGAAGGGGAAAGGTTGCAGAGGAGGAATGCCTGGGTGCTGTCGGGACAGGTCAGGCAGAACCAGGGAGGCCGCTGAGCACTGCGGTGAGAGCAGAGGAAATGAGCGGACAGAACAGGTTCTAAAAAGGAAAAGTTGGATACAAAGAATAAGTGGATTACCAGCAGAGCCAGCAACGTCAGAAGTTGTTGACTTGAGCCTTTTAACCCACTATTATTACGGACTATTGGACTACATTGGGTTATTTTGTTGAATTCAAGCACCTGCAGTATTTGAATGGCAATGGAACAACCATCTCTGACAAAACAAAACGAAAAAGGGGGATAAAAATGAAGGAACACTTTGCAGTGAATACACAAACACACACACACACACACACACACAAAAAAAAAAAAAAAATAGGATATATAGGTACTTTCTTTTAATTCAGTGAGAAGGATTTGTATTAATAGTATTTAGATGCAGTCTAAATACTATTAATACAATAGAATTAATACTATTGTATTAATAGTATTAATTATTCAGAGTACAACACTCTGCGTCTTGTACTCTGAATAACTACTACAAAGACAACAATGTGTACTGTGTTGATTGTCATAACTTTTTTACTGACCTGTTTGAAACTGTCCCATTGCTATTTCTTTCTCATTAAAATTTTTAAAAATTATAAGAAATGATAATAACTATATATCAAAAGAATAAAGAAAGAATAAGTGGAAAAAGATAAATCAGTATAATTCCTAGGATTCTAGGGTTACAATTTGCATGGCTATGCTTCTATTAATTGATATATAGAAATGACAGTGGACTCAAAAGAGGGATGAAAAATTATATTTATATTTTGCAAAAATTGAACTTAAGATTCTTTAAAATATTCAAGTAGAGATGAAAAAGATAGATGAAGTATAGAGATGTGAAGAAGGAGATAAAATCTGGGCTTAAAATTTAAGGTTAGGCATTTATGGATCATAGTTGAAATATAGGAAGTATTGTTGTGCCACATTCATATATTAACATACATCAAACAAAGAACTTGTCAATTATTAGTGTAAATATAATGATAGATTTAAAAATTATGCCTGTTTTATGGTAGTTTCTATATAAAAACAAGTAGAACCATCCTAAACTTATTGATTTATAAACAGTTCTGTTAACTGATCAGATTTGACATCACTATACATTTTTCAAGAGAACACATTAATAAGAATAATTTAGACATAATGAAAGCTTAGAGACAAGACTTGTTAGTAGCTTCCATAATTCTCAGACCACTTATTAGGTTCTCTCAAAAATGCAGTCTCTTGCATCATTGTGTCAAAAGTACCTGTGCAACTGGAATAATTTTTTTAGGAAACACTTCTTAATTTGCTCTTATTCATAAACCAATACTTCCCTTATTCACTCTCCCTCTCTTTCTTTCTTTCTTTCTTTCTTTCTTTCTTTCTTTCTTTCTTTCTTTCTTTCTTTCTTTCTTTCTTTCTTTCTTTCTTTCTTCCTTCCTTCCTTCCTTCCTTCCTTCCTTCCTTTCTTTCTTTCTTTCTTTCTTTCTTTCTTTCTTTCTTTCTTTCTTTCTTTCTTTCTTTCTTTCTTTCTTTCTTTCTTTCTTTCTTTCCT
>PVKA01043741.1:0-16582 GCA_004027165.1 Ctenomys sociabilis
TGTAAATATCGTATAGTCTCCCTAGTATAACAAACGAAAAACAGAAATACAAAAGGAAATGTACAACAAGTAAAATCAATTGAGTCAGATAAGGCAAAGTAAACGGCATAAGCTGCACGATACTAATCAGCTTTTCTTCTGGATGGTTAACAACCTAAGATCACAAGTCAGAGTTGGAGAAATAGAAGAGCCACACGGCTCTCCTGTATTTTCTTTCCTGTTTTCTCATATGCTTTCTTTCTCCCTCTTACCTGTACAATTGCTATGACACAATCTGCCACATGTGAGTTAGCTGAAAAACTTTCACCAAATGCCTAAACAATGGTGCTGGCAAATCTTGGAAATCTGGAACAGTGACCTAATTAAACTTATTTTCTTGATAAAGTGTACAGACTTAGAAATTTTGTGATAGCAAGAGAAAATAAAGAAAGGAAATGTACACAAAGAAGTAGGGTAGTGGTAATGACAATGTTTGAATACATGAAGAGCTAGTGAGATAGAGGGCCAAGTGCAGGGCCTGGGGTTTGATCCCCAGTCCCGCCAGGGGTGCAGGCCCTCCCCCAGGGCATGCTGAGCAGGTCAGTCTGGGCATGGTGGTGCACACCTGCAATTTCAGTGCTGGGAAGGCTGAAATCAGGAGGATCACCATGAGTGTTGAGCTGCAGAGTGAGACCCTGTTACCAAATACATAATTAATTAATTAATTATATAAAATAAAGAAAGTGTGAAAGTAGGTATGCAACAGAGTAGAAGGCAGAGACTGGAAGGAATTCATAAACACATTATAAAAGCCTGTGTTGCTACATCTGAATCACTGTGGGCCAGGCCACTGAGGGCTCAGGAGAAATGAGAAATTTTGAGGTTGGTTAAGTGGTCATGAACAAAATGCTTAATAAAAAGATGGACAATGAAACCAATGTTGATGAGATCTGAGAAGGAAGCCAAGAATGTTTCGTGAGAAACTGGAGTACAGACCATTGTTTGCACAAAATAACAAAGAATTTGGCTGAACAGTGCCTCTTACTTAGAACTTTGGACATGGTCACACATAAGAAAGTAAAAAGCAAGAAGTGAAAGCAATTTCTGACTCACTACCACTTATGTTCAGATTTGATGGTACATGAAAGCAGCCTGAGATGAGTTGGAAAATTCTTAGCTCCACAAGATAGAAATAAAACTGAACAAAACAAAAAACTGCATCAGGCTGTCAAAGAAATCAGCTTTGAAAAGGGAACAAAGTGCTTATCAGCAGGACTACGACCAAGAGGCCTACGGAGAACCTCAGAAATCATCTGGGCTTAGGGGCACCACAGAAGCTCAGGACCTCCATGGCCAAGTGCTACAGAGGACCAGCACCAGGCTGCTGTCCAGACACTGGCCAAGGCCCTCTTGGGACTCTGCCTATTTTCTACATAGAAGCACCATAGCATTCCTTCCTGTTGGTTTAGCTGGTTCAAGTGTGCTACAAGCTACAACTACTGCCTGTTTCGTTAATCAAATTATTAATTTATAATATACAATAAAATCTTCTAAGAGGTACAAGTCAGTCCTTGACTGTGTTGTTTTGTAAAATCTCCTAAATATTTGCCTTCCATTATCTCACTGGATTCTGAAAAAGTCAGGCAATTTTTAAGGACAAACTAAAGTGGATCTGATTTGGGCTTGGAAATAGAGTACTTGTGTTTGAATTAAGGGACAGTGCCACTCAAATAACTAGGAGCTTTTGCAATTCAGCCTTCCCGTGAAAGAAAACTGATTTTCATAAATTTTCACTTCTGATTAGAGCCCACTAGAAATCCCTGAGGGCTTCCACCTGAAGCGTGCATGCAAATTCTGTGAAAGCGCTATGCTTACAATGCTCTCAAGGCAATCATGTTTCTTTATGTGACCCACTTTTCTTTCACCAAGAGTGATGACATCATTTTGTCCGAGTATGCAGTGGAAAAGCTCATTTAAGGTCAGGTAGTTTTTACTTGTTTGTAGCTAGCAGAAGAGCTTGCTACTAGACTTTCAAGAGGGATATTTGAGTATAAAATTAAATCAAATCATTCTTACTCCTAATAAATGCCATTAAATATGCTTTCCTGCATTCTAATTTTAAGATTCTCAGTTCCCAGATATACCAGTCTTATTTTCCACAGCAGTTCAGAATTCCAGTTTGATTTAACTTTGTGGAGAAAAGAACTGATCTCTTCTATCATAGACACAGAAGAACTGATTAGGTATGTACAGACTGCAATTTGTTCTAATGGCTCATCTTTGTTTCTAACCATTTTTGCTTGTGTGTATTTCCACCTGTTAAATTACTCTATAATTTAATGTTTTCTGCTACTTGACAAGAAAACATTACAATCACAATAAGAAGTAATTTAAGGCTATTACCAAT
This sequence comes from Ctenomys sociabilis, assembly GCA_004027165.1. Classification (NCBI taxonomy): domain Eukaryota; kingdom Metazoa; phylum Chordata; class Mammalia; order Rodentia; family Ctenomyidae; genus Ctenomys; species Ctenomys sociabilis. Next base: position 2,387 of record PVKA01043741.1, read on the forward strand.
CAATGAAATATGTCTCAGTCTAAAATGAGATTGAAATAATTTATGGGGATTTTACAGTCAAATTAGAATGGAGATTATTCCACAGGGGCAAATCGACTTTTGCAAAACTGCAAGCATCATATATTTTCCAATAAGTTCTCACAGCTGAAACAATGTCATTATTGGAAGGCAACACAGGAAATTCATTGCAAGCTAAAGAATCTTACAGATAAATGTGGGCAAAAGAAGGATTCTCGCAGATCCACAAGTCAGTAATGGAAGCAAAGTTAATGTAAAATGAAGTTAATGCAACATTAAACCTAGCTGAAACATCAGGATTAATGCTGCTGAATGACTCACCACATGTGCTGTTTGTTGACTGACGTTTTATACCCTCTACCATAGGAAACCTTTCCCAACAGTAGTTAGCAGTTTAGCTTAATATCCTACCACACTACCAATATACAAAATCGAAACCTCCTAGAATGGGAGAATTTTATGACGTTGTTGAAAGGCAACAACATTCAATCTGCTTATCACAGCAAATGAAAGCTCAAAGTGGAGCAATGAGAAAATGTGAACATATTTGCTCACTTTGTATACTTAGATTTTATGCAATCAACTTTGTTTCTAAATAGTTTCATCAAAAGTATGCTTAAAAATTTCATAGAGTCCCTTCCATGAGAAACCCCAAATATAAAATATGAGAAAAGTAATAGTTAGATCACAAGAAATAAGGAGATACATCTTTTGCCGATGAATAAGTTGCCAAGAGATGAGGAGAAGAGAGAAGGAACAAAAGAGGCTAGACACAGTACTGAGATGTTGGCACCTGTCCTGCCTCCTGTGAGGAGTGTGACCAGGATAGATGCACAGATGTGCTAACAATCCATAAAAGTGGAGAAAAACACAATCCATGGAAATGACAAAAGTTAAAACAAATAGAAACATTGCTACTATTTAGCCCAAAATCAGACTGGAAGATGAACATATCTAATACACTATGAAGCAAACAGAAATTGCTGTTTTATTCTCTTCTATGTCCTTTTCCTCCCCTTTTTATCCCATAAAATGTTGTGCCTGCTACTGTATTAGTCACCTCACTCAGAAAGGAGATGAATTCAAGTAATTTTGAGAATGAAAAAATAGCATGATTATGAAAACAAAGTGTGTAAATCATTCTTTAATGCTAATTTAACAATGATGGTCATCTTACCTTTTAAAACATAATACTCATTTTTTGATTTTTATAATATCTTAATAACCTGAAAACAATCATAGTTTTGGTGTATCAAACAATTAGATTTCTTAAATTGTAAAGGATTTTGGTTGCTTGAAATCATTTTCACTCACTATAGTCACATTTGATGTGGCACCCGCCTCTGGAAGGTTCTTTCAAAAAGTAGCCTTTTCTCTGAGCAAAGTATACATGGAAGCCACATGCAGAAATTAGGAAGACCACAGTGAGCTTTGTCTTCTTATTTTGGCCTAGGGATCGAACTCAGGACCTTGAGTTTGTCTGGCAGGAACTTATGCTGCTGAGCTATTTCCCCGGCCTAAAATACAATAGTCTTTTATGTTATTTATTTATTTTTTGTCTTTTTGAGACAGGGTCATGCTGTGAAGTTCAGGCTGGCCTGGAGCTCACTTTGTAGATGAGGCTGTTCTTGAACTCGAGATAATCCTCCTTCCTCAGTCTCCTGAGTGCTGGGATTACAGGTATGTGCCACCACGCCCACCTTTAAAACATAGTATTCTTATGAGAATTATCAAAAATATTACCATGAAATACTACAGTGGAGTACAATACTTAATGACAGAAATCACAAAACTTTTGAGAATGGAAACTGTATCAAGTAAGAAATTATTTGCAAAATTATTTTTAGCATGAGGTTGATTAACTTGAGGACCTGTTGTTATTTGATTATTTTTATTTAAGTTTCAAACTGAAATACAAATATTTATGTCAAAAATTAGAATCATTAGATTTTAATTATAATTTATATAAAGTTTGCTGATTTATTTTTTTCAGCTATTCACCTTATTCATCTTACTGAAAAATTTAAAATATTTAACATTTTATTTATTGTTTAATTAGCAGACATTTATTATACAGCAGAAGGGTGGAAATGTAGCAGACATAAAGAAAAATGAAGTTTGGTATCTGACTGAAACAAGGAAATAAACAATCATACAAAAACTGAACAAGCACAAATAAGTGAAGTGGTTTGATATATTTTATGATCTGGATTATCTTTTGCTGGACTTCTGAACAAACCAAAGTGTTGCAAATATATCTTTATCTCTCCTAATGTGCACATTAGCAGCTAAATTTTTGAGCAATATCTTTAGATTATCACATGGACACAGACTATTAGAAAAGATTAGATTTGCCATTAGTTATTTTTGAGTTCCACAGAGTTATTTGTGAAATTAGTTGAAGATGAGGACTGCCTGAATGAACGTGGATTTCAGCTTGCCAAGGAGCAGCTCATATCGCTGCGTGGGAAAGATCTCCAAGTCCTCTCTAAGACATTAGTTGTGAAGAAAATTAATGAAGCTCACAAATCCGGAAATGTTGAGGGACATAAAATTCATTGCTGACTCTGTAATGATAAATGAACGCTTCTGTCTTCCTGTTATGGTTTAGATCTTAAATGTCAACCATAGTTTTATGTGCTGTAGGTTTGTTTGCCAGCTGTTGGAGATGAAGCCTAGGAGGAGGAGGAAGTAAGATCGCTGCGAGCGCACCCCTGAGGTGGATGTTAGCCCCTCGCTGCTTCCTTTCTCTTATTTTGCTTCCTGGCTACAAGGGGGTGAACAGTTTCCTCCTGTCAGGAAATTTTGTCTCTTCCCGTCCTGAAAGAAATGTGAACAATGGCCATGTACCACCAATATTGTGAGCCAAAATAAGCCTTTCCCCCTCATTGTCACATTGATGGAAAAATACCACAGTGCCTGATGACACAAATGTTAAGGTGATTCCTTTAAAGCATTATCCCTCTTGCAATAATTGTTACTGTTTATTGAAAATTATTTTAACGTTTGCATTTGATATTTATGCTTATTTATTTATTCATTTTGTGGTACTGGAAATTGAACTCAGGACCTTGCACAAGCCAGTCAGGTGCTTATGCCACTGAGTTGTCTCCCTGGCCTGCCTCATTTATTTATAAATACTGCAAATAGTAATAATAGATTCTGTTCACATATTTTGTATTATTTGCCAAAATAAATATTTTTTAATGCTCAAAAGAAAACTATCAGATACATGTGAATGTTAAATAAAATTTTCACATAAAGAAATAAAATAATCAAGAATATTTAAGATCATATACTCACTGAGTGAATAAAATAGAGTCTAGCATCACATCTGAGTTCAAGAGCCAATACTGTAATCTGCACCATGTATAGTTTTATTAGTTCATGTGGAAAAGAATAAAAGAATAAAAATGGAAAAGAATAAAAGTGACTTTTTTTTTTTGTCTTTTTGAGACAGGGTCTCGCTATGCAGTTCAGGCTGGCTTTAAGCTCACTTTGTAGCTCAGGCTGGTCTCGAACTCACAACAATCCTCCTGCCTCAGCCTCCCGAGTGCTGGGATTACAAGCATGCGCCACCACGCCTGGCTTAAAAGTGACTTTTTTAAAAACAAGAAAAACGGAATACAATTTATCCATTCATTTTAGATAACACATCATTGGTAATCATGAATGAAACTTCCCTAAATTTATAGCATTAGTCTATGGTACACCTAGGGTTAGATTGCAGGTCTACTTTTTTTTTTTTTTTTTCTTTTCTTTTCACTTCTTATACTAGGGAGACTATACAATATTTATACATGTATGTCTGGTTTATTTCACTTATGAGTATGTGTTCAAGTGGCATCCACTTCAATATAAATGCTTCAAGCCTATCATTCTTAATAGCTGAGTAATACTCCATTATATAGAAATACGATATCTTTTTCAACCATTCCTCATGTGATGGACATCTTGGTTGTTTCCAAGATTTTGCTACCACACATTGTGCTGCTCTAAACACAGATACACATATATCACTATGATATAATGTTTTCAGTTCCTCTGGGAAAATTCCCAGTAGGGGGATAGCTAGCTTGAATGGGATTTCCAGTCCTACTTTTTTGAGGAGTCTCCACACTGACCTCCACAATGGTTGTACCAGCCTACATTCCCATCAACAATGGAGAAGTGTTCCCTTTTCCCCACAACCTCTCCAACCTTTGTTGTTGGTTGATTTCCTTATGATAGCCATTCTTTCTGGAGTGAGATGGTATCTCAGTGTTGTTGCAGTTTGCATTTCATGGGTAACTAGAGATGTGGAGCATTTTTTCATATATTTATTTGCTTCTTTAATTTAGTCCTCTGAGAAGTGTGCATTCATCTCAGATGCCCATTTCTGAATTGGGTCTTTAAATTTGAGGGCCTTATTATTTCTTAGTTCTTTATGTATTCTAGACAGCAGACCTTTGTCTGATTGCTTATTAGTTAGAACTTTTTTCAAAATTTGTGGGTTGTCTTTTCACTCTGTTGACAATTTCTTTTGACATGCAGAAGCTTCTCAAGAAGAATTAATCCCAGTTGTTGATTCTTTCAAGTGCTTCTCATGTGAATATATGCTTGTTCATGAACTCTTTACTTACCCCACACCAGCCCAACTTGAGAGACCAGCCTGAGACAGCTGGGTGGACTCTGGCAGCCTCCTGGATCCCGCCCCAAGCCCTCCCAGTGAGTGGGAATTTGCACTACTCACAAGGCTTTCCAGATCAGTGAGTGTGTGGTGAGTCTGAGGGAGAGCCATTGGCTTCTTCCCACCTGCGATACCCGGATTCCCGCCCTCAAGCCCTCCAAGCCAATGACTGGCCTGAAACCTCAGGGCCCACTCACCAGCAGCTCCCTGGATCCCCTGCCCTAAAGCCTGCTAAGCAAGTGGGAATTTTCCCGACTCCCTGGGCACCAAAGTTCAGTGAGTGTAGAGCTGTATGCCTGCTGCGCCAGAGAAACATTTCCCAGCAATCGCTGGTCCACCCCATGGGCCCCGACCCAGGGCAGTTCGGCCTGGAGTGAGAACTCCAGGCCTGCCTCACCAAAGAGATATTTCTCAGCAATCTCCGGTCCCACCCCATGGTGGGAAACCTAGTGCAACCTAGCCTGTGAGTGAGGACTCCAGGCCTGCTGTGCCGAAGGCACCTTTCCCAGCCTTCTCAGATTCGGGCCTGTGGCCCTGGACCCAGCACAGGTTGGCTGACCCAGAAAAGCCTGCCCAGGGAATAAGGACATCCACTATCCTTTTGGGAGCCCAGCAGACCCACCAAAGCCCAGGTCTGCCCACCTAGAGGGCGACCTGCCTGATAGAAGGGCCAATTCCAGCAATTTTCGGGATCCTCACCCCAAAGCCAGCCAAGACAGTGGGAATTTTCATTACTTGCTCTGCATCCCGGTTTGGTTTGCACTCACCTGACCAGGGAACCAACATAGGGGAACTACAGGACCTGCAGAAAAAGGAAACTGAACACAACAGCTAGATCCATGACAGGCATACCTGGACAATCTGAAACTTAATAGACTGACAACCAAATCTCATAACCCACTAAGGTTATAGCTGCAAAATGACAAGGACAAGGAGAAAAATGCAGTCCCCCGCCTTGAGTCCACCAGTAAGGGCAGAGAACACTAGCCCAGCTGAAATGAATGAATTAACAGATACTTCAGCAAATGAACAACAGCAGAAAGGTGTAGAGGAAATCAGACGAGAATTAATTCCTCAAATAAAAAAAGAAGTATCTGAATACATAGTATCTGAAATAAAGAACCAAATCCAGAAACATTGGGTAGAAAAACAATGCTCACCCAGAGTAAGTGCAGAGAGCACTATTCCTGCTGGAATGTACGAATTAACAGCATCTGAAGCAAAGAAATAACAGCAGAAAGGTCATGAGTAACTCAAAGCAGAAATAATTTCTGAAATCAAAAAATAATTGTTTGAAAAAACAGAATTTTTTGAAATCATAGCATCTGAAATACAGAAAAAAATCTGGAAATATACAGAGGGAACCCAACTTGGAAGAAACATTAGAGAAAAAGAATTAATAACTACCTCTAAAGCAGACATGGAAAAAATATGAGATCAGAAATATGATGGATTCCTTGAATGAGCAATACAGAAAAGAAACAGAATTCATGAATCAGAGTCAAAGAGATATAGAAGAACTAAAAATATCAATCATGAGTCTTCAAAACCATTTAAGTGAAAGCCAAGACAGAGTTTCAGATCTTGAAGATGCTGCTGCAGCTAGTGAAAAGGTAAGAAGGGATCTCTTAAAAACAATGAGAATGCAGGAAAAAATAATCCATCACCTGTAAGTTGACACCAGGATGAACAATGTGAGAATAATTGGTATCAACAAGAATGAAGGAGTCAATACAAATAACATAAAAAGTATTTGGGGAGAAATAATTGCAGAAAACTTCCCAAATATGCAGGTCTACTTAACCTAAAAATTATGTTCTTCTCACCTGACTAAAAGTCCTCATTGAACATATCCTAGAGTAAGTATTTTATGCTTTCCAAGCTTAAGAATTTTAGGGAATAAGGTTGAGTTTAAGGTTGAGTAAAGAATCTATGATTTCAAGATTGATGGTAATTTCATTAATACTGACAGAAATCATCCATTAAGATAGCAATCACATCTTAACCATGTATTATCATGTGATATTACACACCAGCTGCTGTGATATCTAGTTTATATCATGTTAGACTAAGGAACACAAAAGAGCATATTTATCTTTTAACCAATGGAATTAAGACTTAAAAAATACTAAGGAATTTGCCTAAAATCTTATGCCATGATAATGACAGAATGGTCCTTCAGTCCAAAATTTTTCTAATTTCAAACATATGATCTTAATCACTGAGTTATAGTGCTTCAAGGGAACACATCGAAAGGAGAAAGACATCTGGATGAGCATTCATTCTACAGTAAGGAGAATGCAGGAGCTGTAATTTTCCAAAAGCTTTGAAATGGGTGTATTAACTAAGTGGTTAGGCAAATGATTGAAGATTAACAGAAGGACTATGATTCTAATAACCAAATGTGCAAAGAAAATTGATCATAAAGAAGAATTTTCAGGGATATAGTGTAAAGGCAGGTAAGATGCAGGCAATGATTTTATGAGCTACCCAGTTTCTTTCTTTTTTTTTTTTTTTTTTTTTGGAACCTGGGATTGAACTCAGGCCCTTTGCACTTGCCAGGGAAACGCTTATTCCACTGAGCCATCTCCCTGGTCTGAGCTACCCAATTCCTATCAATAATGGAAATGTTAAGGCGATGATGGTACAGAGCTATTGGAAGTAATATTATGTACTCAGATAAATTCATCAAAGTTCATGAAAAGAATTTCAAAGTATATTATAGAAAAGTATCCATAGGCCTGGTTTTAATTATTAACAAAATGCATATTGTTAGTATATAGATATAAATATTATGCTTGTAAAGATTACAGAAAAGTAATATAAAAGAAAAAAAATAGAAATGATGCAGAACTTCACGAAACAGCAAAATACGAATTTGACAGTGATTGTCATATTGAATTGGGTTGTCTTCAGACTAGTTGTCCAGATGACCAGGTATGTGTATTCAAATATTGGAAAGGGAAAAAACAAAGAAAAACGTCATACTCTTTTTTTCTTTTACATTTTTAAAAATGCTTTTGTTGAGAAACATATAACAATGAGACAGTTTCAAAACCAATTAGTAGGGCACTTTCAATAATTAATACAGTGCATACTATCATCTTCTTAGTGATTATTCATAGTACAAGATGCAGACATGATATCCTGTCCACTATACTGTTAGTACAAATCTTTCTATTCATTGAATTAAGAGAAAGTAGCTGTGTATCTATCCTAACTATTTTGACTATTCAGATGCAAAATGCTTCTTCATTTTTATCATCTTTTTTTGTTTAGTTTTGTCAGAAAAGGGTATCCATTGTCATTTTAATATTGTGGATGCCTGAATTCAGCTCTGAATGAGATAAATCAGAACCACACATACTAACACTATTGTCTGCCTAGTGTTTATCAGTTGATGGGCATTTCGGTTGCTGCCAAGATCTAACTATGACAAATTGTGCTGCTATACATGCATGCACATAAATTGCTGTGGAATTATGTTTTCAGTTCTTCTGGAAAAATACCCTTGAGGGGAATATCCGGGTTGAATGGGATCTCCAATCCTAGCTTTGTGCGAAATCTCCACATTGATTTCCATAGTGGTTGCACCAGTCTGCACTCCCAGCAGCAGTGCAGAAGGGCTTGTTTTTCCCCAGAGTCCCTCCAGCATTTGTTATTGATGGACTTCTTGATGATAGCCATGCTTTCTGGGCTGAGATGGAGTCTCAGTGTTGTTTTAATTTGCATTTCTCAGATGTTCAACAATATTGAACATTGTTTTCATATATTGATTTGCCATCTGTATTTCTTCATCTGAAAAGTATGTATTCATCACAGATGCCCATTTTGGGATTGTGTCTTTGAATTTAGGGAGACTAATTTTTTAAAAAATTCTTTTATATGTTCTGGATAGAAGGCCTTTGTAAGAAGGCAAGTTGGCTATAATTTTTTCAAAATTCATGGGCTTTTTTTTACTCTAGTGATGATTTAGTTTGAAATGCAGAAACTTTTAAAAAAAAGATCACGTCTCAGTTGTTGATTCTTTGAAGCATTTCCTGTGTAGTTTCATTTTGTTTGTGAACTCTACCTACCCCTATATTTTAGATTTATTTATTTATTTTTTTGGCAGAACTGGGGATTGAACTCAGGCCCTTGCTCTTGCCAGGGAAGTGCTCCTTCTACTGAGCTATCTCCCCGGCACAACCCCTATATTTTTACAATTTCTACCTACATTTTCCTCCAGCAGATTCAGTGCTTCAAATTTAACTTTTAAATCTTTGATTCATTCTGACTGTATTTTAGTGATGGTAATATACATGAGTCTAGTTTTAGCCTTCTGTGCATGGAAAGCCAGTTTTTCCAGCACCATTTATTAAAGGGGCTATGTTTCTTCCAGTGAACATGTTTTGCCCATTTGTGAAAAAGAAGGTGGCTGGGTGAGTTTGTAGCTGTGTCTGCATCTTCTAATCTTTTCTATTGTTCCTCACTTCTGTTTTAATGTCAGTACCATATTGATTTTATTACTCTAGCCTTACGGTATAATTCAGGTTGGGAATTGTAATGCTTCTTGCCTTTTCTTTGTGGCCAAAGATTGCTTTTGATATTCTGGGTCTTTTCTGTTTCCAGATGAAATTTAGGCATGTTTTCTCTAGCTCTTGTGAAGTATACTAATGTATTTTAATTGGGATTGCATTGAATATGTATAAAAATTTTGGAGATATGACCACTTTCAAATGTTGATTCTACCTTTTTATGCAGAAGCAAGGAATAGCATTCCATTTCCTGACATCCTCTTCGATCTCTTTTCTCAGAGGGCTGTAATTTTCAATGTATAAATCTTTTACTTCCTTTGTGAGATTGATCCCTGACCTCAGACTTGCCAGGGAAGTACTGCGGTGCTGAGCTATATTCCTGGACGTCTGATAATGTATAGACTCTTTCTTGAAATGTAAAATAGATCAGTAACACAAGATCAGTAAAAATGACCAAATGACCAGTCAATAACATATTCTTGGAGAAGACATTCGATTCGTTTTTTTAGGATGAACTTTATGTTTTCACATCATTTATTGAATAATAAATATGAAGGAAGCATAGAAAAGAAAATAATAACATCTTTATTTTAAGGAAGAAAAAGATATATTTTAACATACCTCTATAACCAGATTGTTAGTGATTGAAGGAAAATTGAAATCCTCTCTTCACAATAGAGTGTAGCTTTTTGTTTATGTGTATACAACCAAATTTCTACTCAAAATTAACTAGTACAGTTTTCTAACTTTTCTTTGCTTTAATATACTGATCTTTAAAATAACACATATCCTGTCCCATATTGCCTAGTTGTGTCCTAATAATTAAATGAGTTAGCATATTTAAATTATATTAGAAGTATGCTGCATACGTTTTCAATAAATATTCAGTTTTATAATGTTTACATATATTGCTGCTAATTTTTCTATGTGTGCATCAAATATCTATTAATTAATTTTATTTTCTATTATATATAGTATCCATGTATATTTGAAATTGATTGAATGTTTTGAATATTTAGGAATTATAGAAAGATTTATTCTAATAATGTTTGTAAACAGGCTATCATGTCTGCATCTTGTACAGTGCATGACAACAATATGCAATGTATTAATTATTGAAACTGTCCTACTAATTTGATTTGAAACTGTCTCATTAAGTGAGAAAAACATAATAAAAAAGTGGCATTTGCATTACTTTTCATTGAATTCATAATTACATTGATAGTTTTCTTCTTTATTATATATGTCATTTTTCTCAGAGGATAATTTTAAAAAGAAATTTAATCAGAGAGAAATTGGCACATAATGTTATATCTTCTTTTGAATTAATGCGACTTAATTCATGTGGCTTTATTAATTCATCGCTTTAGGAAATGGGTTATATGCTACTTTCGTGTAATACTGGGTATTTGTATGGTCCTGGAATCCTTCTTTTTCTGTTTATTTTTACATTTTGATCTTCTCTAGAATGAAACTATTCAATCTGGACTCTCATCTTCGACTCTGGATGATGTTACTCTTAATGAATGCCGATTGTTTTGCTAATGCACATGAAAACCTGGATGAAATGTCAGTGTATGAAACCTTAACATAAAAATTATCTAAATCTCTAAATCACATCAAATATATTTTCTGAAGGCTGGCTAGACAGCTCAGTGGAGTAGGTGCCTCCTTACTCAAGTTTGGGGACCAGAGTGCCAGGTTAGCCCTGCCCCTGGAAGCATTAAACCAGCCAGCAAGACTGAGCATGGTGGCACAGGCCTGTAATCCCAGTGGTGGGGAGGCTGAAACAGGAGGATCACTGTGCATCAGAGCTGTGTAGTGAGACCTGTATCAAATATATAAAATTAAAAAATTAAAAAGTACCTAGAATATCTCAAATATGTAAGAATGCATAGAAATAATTCAAAATAATTGAAAGAATTAATGAGAAATACTAATACATTAGAAAATAATTATAATAACATGGTAATGAAAGCATATTTTACAATTCTGAGATGGATACATGCACACAAATGCACACGTGCATACTCACACAGTCATAACCCAGAAAAAAATGTATATTTTAATTCTCCAGGTATGTAATAAATAAAAACCAAGATTCACTTTAAGGTGCTACCCAAAGAAGAAAAATTAAGGGAGGAAATAATGTAACATGAGAAGAAATCAGTATATGAAAACACACACAAAAAAATCATAAAGATAACTTTTTAAATGGCTCATAAAATGGATATATCTCTGCAAAATTTTGTTACTGAATGAGAAAGACTAAAGCTCACTTAGAGCTCACTAGGATTGGAAACAGCTCCCCACTACCCCTTTCCAAGTGCTGGTTGCCTAGTTGTTATGAGATTTCATTATCAATGAGGGGGGATATATTTCATATTATGATTTAATTAATTATTCTGATTAGCAATTTAATTACTAAGAATATGTTCATGATTTAATTTGACATTAGAACGAGTTTCCTAAAATATTTCTAAGGAAATAATTGAATTTTCTCAATTTCTCATGGGAGTAAAGGTTAAGCACTCTATAGCCAGTGAAATGGACCATTAAGAAAAAAAAAATTAAGGTGACTGTTTTCCATGTATGGAGTCCTGCAAATATGAGCTGCTTCACATGGTTTTAAGTTGCAGCATTTTACTGAATAATTGCCTGGACAGTGAGATTACAGACTTTCCTTACAGAACAATGGCAAGGAAAAGCAGAGTTAGTATGATATGATTGAACAATGAGTTGTCAACAGATGCTTTGTGAAAAGTTGAGAAATGACGTAAATATTTGGCTTTTTAATTAATTATTTTACTTTGGTTCTAAATAAATTGGTCTAAATTTTGTGGTAGATACTTTGTGATTCTCTTAGGTAAGAGCTCCAGAACAGTTGTTATAGAATTCTTTAAGCTTCTTTTCTCTCAAAGTTATTAAGGTGACATTTCTGTAAATAGCTTTCTTAATTTAATTTCTTTCACGAAGAGTTGCAACCACTAAAGCTGACATTTCATACATCCTCAGTAATCCTCAGTAGCACTTTTTCTCATCCTAGTACTGAGAGATTTCTACTTCTATCTAAGCTTTCTAATAATGTAGTTATTTCTACAGAAAAAAAGCACAACTTCTAGGGAAAAGATTATTCTGAATAGGAAAAAATGGTTGTGAAACAAAAATAGGCTCAAAAACCTGCATAACAGAGGAAGAAAGACTTTAAAATGGAATTGAGTTAGTCACCTCGAGCTGCTTCCTCTTAATTCTTCATAGATTAATGCCTGAATCTTTAAGACCTGTAATTAATAAGGGACTACAACTTCAAACAGCACCATGGGAAACTGAGCGCACAAAGCAGCCATAATAATAGTGCCAACAGCTTCTGCAGCAATGGAAAACACTGCCAACTGCTTTGGCAGCAAGTGGAATAATTCCTCAAGGCTGACACTGACACCCGGAACATTAAGCACTGCCAATTTTAGAATTTGGCAGGTACATAGTATATACCCAGGAGAAGGGATTAACTCAATGTGCCAGCAAAATATGGGGAAGAGGGGAGGCGGTTAGTGTACCACCTGGATTTAAGCTGAACTCCTCCTGTGAACACAACTGCAATCAATGCAACCTGAGGAGCTGTGGAATTCTCTGGGAAACGTGAGAGGAAGTAAGGCTATGATTCAGCAGAAAGAATTCAGTCAGAGGAATATTTCATTTCAGCTTTTTCTTGTTCCTGTTTTTTTCTTTTCGTTGTTCCCTTTACCTTCTGGCCTAAAAACTATGGGGTTTTCTGACCCCTCAGTTGGGACACACTCATAGAATATTTTCTCTTTCTAATGACATGAATGCCTAGTTGACTTCCATGAATTTCATTTTGGAGCAGCTTTTTAAAGAAAAGGATGTGAAACCAAAACTACATGCTTGTTTATCAGTATTTAATACATACTCACTGTAACTATAGCACTGTTGATTTTCAGCAATTCTAAGTTACATATTATTTTTAACATTTTTCTTTAAATAGAATTTGTTAAAAAGATAATCCAATGTTTCTGAATAGAAACTTTTCTAGACACATTTTCAATAGTCTCCCAGCAGCTGGAAAAGCCATTCATATCAAACCAGGATGGGTACAACACACTGACATCCATGACTTATATTTCTTATATGAGGAACACCAAGTTTGGACGCAGGGAGAGTGCAATAATACTTGTGTGATACTGTGGTATAATTCTGTACTAGGTTGTCATTTGAGTGATCATTTCTACATTTGATATATTTGCTGAATGTTTTGAAAACAATCCACAAACATTTTAATGGTTTTCTACATTAAATTATTCAGAATGACCATATATCGAAAGAGTTACGTAATGTTTTCGCAACAGGAGATGACTCAAGTTTTTTCTGATGTTTGCATGAAAAATTATTTTTGCCTCTGTCTCTCCTACAGTGTAAATGAAAGTTAATATGGTGGCCTAGAAGTTTTAATGCAGTTTCTTATGGTTACCACCACACACAAGTTACTCAGATATTGTACAGGATGTTTATGTGAACATCAGGCACTTCTCAGAATGAGTAGCAGACTAACATGCTACTGAAGGCAGCCTGCAGTTATGCAATAAAAACTTTTGTTTACCTAAAGTCCATAGATTATTACTTCTGTAGTTTTGTATTCCAATCTCATGGAAATTTTGACATAAGTGACTCCTTTAAACAAAAAAGAACCAGTCATACAGACGGCAAGTTGCTGCTAGAGCACAGTTCCTGTATGTGAGCTATGAGTCATTTCTGTGGCACTTATTTCTCACTATCAGAGACCCTTTCATGTTTGGAGTTATTTGTTTAATATTGTGGCTCTTTGCTAAGTCACTCTCTCTGCTTTTCCTGTTGTCCTCATTAGAATTTCTGTCCTTGCTAAACTGTACCTTTTTGACTCCCATGATTTGTTATCTCCCCTCACGACTACTGGGTGATCTGTCAGAGCCTTCTTTTTTTTTTTTTTTTTTTTTTTTT
>PVKA01043742.1:0-16576 GCA_004027165.1 Ctenomys sociabilis
AAAAAAAGTGATTGCTAATAATGAATTGCAAAAATTTGTCCTTTGTGAAATTTAATTAAAGAAAAATATAGGCCAAAATCTTCTGTTAAACATAGTGGATTAAATATATACCTTTATTTCTGCTCCCCCTTTTTTTATATATTTAGTATAGGGTCCACAGGGTCTCACTACACAGATAAGACTCTTGATGTTTTCAACCTCCCAAGTGCTGGAGTTACAGGAGTGAGACACCACACCCAGTCTCAATCCTGTCTCAGAGTGCCCTGAAGGGCGGGGCCAGCATGACATGCAGAATATCAAACCCCAGTCCCTGTGCCTGCCTCACCATGCCCCAGTGGCCAGGCCAACACAGCACCCTGGGATCAAACCCTGGCCGGTGCACTCTGCCTAAGCAGGCTCTTTAGTCTGCTGAGCTATCTAGCCAGCTCTACCTCTGCTTCCTTTACCAATTCTGTCAACATGACAGGAAAGAGTGGTTTTGGTTTTGAAGGGTGTGATGGTTTGTTTTGTTTTAATTTTTAATGGCATAAATCTACTGCAACAAAGAAAATGAGAAAGTTCCATCTTATAGCTGAGAGATGGCAAAACAGTGAAGAAAAGCAAATGGAGAGATGATAACTAAAACATACACACCTTCTGAAATAAGTAACAAGAAAAGGCCAGTTTCTTGTCAAGAGGCCAGGAAAAGACCAGACTCAGAGTTTAGCATTGCCATGGAAGACTGAGGTGGTGCTCATGATGAAAACAAGGGAAATGGTTGAGGCCACTGTGAGCAGCCCTCTTTGTGCTACTAAACAGATAAATACCACCCCACACCCAATGCAACAGGAGGTTTAAATTCTTAGGAAATTGACCTGGGCAGCAGACAAATAGAAGAGAATGAGGTACTCAGTTGAAAATTATGGGATCAAATGAAAATCTACATATGGAAGAGTAAACTTTCCTGCTATCTTTTTCCTACCTGTTTCCAGAACTCCTACCACCAACTGAAGGAATCGCCTGCAGAAAACTGAATTTTAGCTGAATTATACTTATCTATTTGAAGCATACTTATCTAGTTTAGCAAGCTAAGGTATACTTTCCTTAAAAATCTGAAAGGCTCTGTGGCAAAAGACACTGTCATTTGAAGTCAACTAACCAGAACCCAAGACAGTGTCTGGATCACACCACAAGAAATCTGCTAATCATTAAGTCTTACCATGGTTCATTTTTCAAAATTCAGCTTAAATACAGACACTAGATCTAAAAGAAACCAAAACAAAGAGAAAAGAAAATTAGAGGAAATAAAGTCAAGCTCTTTTAATATAAGGATATGAGGTCATGAATTCAATTCCCAGGAACACGAAGGAGGAGGAGGACACTGTCCCAGCTGCCACCTTGACTCAGAGCTCCATCCCAAACTCCAGTTAAGATACTGCAGCAATGGCAAAGCAGAAAATCTTTGCCCAAGAAATGCTGGACTCCAGGGGTAACCCCACAGTGGAGGTGGACCTGCACACAGCCAAGGGCCGATTCTGAGCAGCTGTGCCTAGTGGAGCTTCCACGGGTATGTATAAAGCTCTAGAGCTAAGAGATGGAGACAAATCCTGGTACCTGGGGAAAGGAGGCTGAAGGTGGTGGAACACATCAACAAGACTCTAGGCCCTGCTCTGCTGGAAAAGAAACTAAGTGTTGTGGATCAAGAAAAAGTTGATAAATTTACGATTGATTTGGATGGGACAGAGAATATGAACAAGTTTGGAGCCAATGACATCCTGGGCATGTGCTTGGCAGTGTGCAAGGTGGGAGCAGCTGAGAAGGGAGTCCTGCTCTACCAACACACTACAGATCTTACTGGGAATCCTGACCAATGGGGGCTCCCATGTTGGAAACAAGATGGCCATGCAAGAGTTCATGATTCTGCCTTTGGGAGCCAGGTCTTTTAAGGAAGCCATGCAGATTGGAGTTGAGGTCTACCACCACCTTAAGGGGGTCATCAAGAATGGGAAGGATGTCACCAACATTGGGGACAATGGTGGCTTCACACCAAACATCCAGGAGAACAATGAGGCCCTAGAGCTGCTGAAGATGGCTATCCAGGCAGCTGGTTACCCAGACAAGGTGGTGATTGGCATGGATGTGGCAGCATCTGAGTTCTTTCTCAGTGAGAAGTACGATCTTGACTTCAAGTCACCTGATGATCCTTCCAGCACATCACAGGGGAGAAGCTTGGGGAACTGTATAAGAACTTCATTAAGAACTATCCTGTGGTCTCCACTGAGGACCCCTTCGACCAGGATGACTGGGCCACGTGGACCTCATTCCTCTCAGGGATGGTCATCCAGATCGTAGGGGATGACCTCACAGTTACCAACCCCAAGAGAATTGCACAAGCTACTGAGAAGAACGTCTGCAACTGCCTACTGCTGAAGGTTAACCAGATTGTCTCAGTGACTGAGTCCATCCAGGCCTGCAAACTGGATCACTCTAATGGCTGGGGGGTGATGGTGAGCGACCGCTCTGGGGAGACTGAGGACAAGCTCATTGCTGACCTCGTGGTGGGGCTCTGCACAGGACAGATCAAGATGGATGCCCCATGCCGCTCAGATTGCCTGGAGGAGGAGGAAGAGGAGGAAGACAAGATGCTTTTAAAGATGGATCTAGCCTAAGTGTTTATTCTGCAAATGAGAGGGTAGGACCAAAAAAGTGAAGTTTCTATCCAAACTCACATAGCTAATTAGTGATAGGTAGATCTAAACCCTCAATTCTTATGAAATCAGATTGATTTTTTTGTTGATGTTGTTGTTCCTATACCATAAAATTTCTACCAATAGGAAAATGTTTTGAGGGGCTGGGGAGATAGCTCAGTGGAATAAGTGCTTTCCTGGCAAGCACAAGGGCCTGAGTTCAATCCCCGGTTCCACCAAAAAAAAAAAAGGAAAATGTTTTGAGTTAGTCGCACATACCTAAGGCCCTGAAGGCTTTCCAAGGCTCAATAAAAGTAAGTGATTTACCTAAGATCACATAAAAAGAAGTAGTAGCAGAGACAAAACTAAACCAAACAGGAAGTCAGCCAAAAACTCAGAACCAAATGCAAGTTCATCAGAAGAGTTCAAGGTATTAATTAAAAGCTGAGCTCAAGATTTGTGACATAACAGGTGATTAATATCAGTTGATTAAAATTCCTATGTATATAGAGAAGCCTGGGTAAGGTGGTGCACAGCCTTAATCCCAGTGCTAGGGAATCTGAGGGAGGAGTAGCATTGTGAGTTTGAGGCCAGCCTGGGCTACATGATGACACTCTCAAAGCAAAAAAAGGGTGAGGGGATGGAGCTACATCCCAGTGGTACAAGTGCCTGCCTGGCAAGCACAAGGTCCTGAGTTCAATTCCTGGTACCCACAAAAAAAAAATCTAGGAGATGTATTCATAGTGTGTATCAGGTTACCCAGAGTATATTGAAAAAAGTGAAAAGACAAGACATATATTCTTTGAATAGGAAAGAAAGAAGAAAAGGAGAAGGACCAATAAACAGAATCAGCAGCAGACCTCTTAAAAACAGAGATGTAAGATTGACTACTGTGTAATGCCAGGGTCTGAGAAAAAAGAAACAAAACAGAACAAGGCCCAGTGACTGAAAACTATGTCAAGAAAGAGTGCTTAAATTTGAAATTGCCCAAGTTATTATAAGACTTCTAATAGACTCCCCTCTCCTGTCTTGTTTGAGACAGTGTTGCAAGGAATGAAGCAACTTGGCACATAAAAGTATTAGGGACTTTCTGTCCATTGCATATAAGAAATCATTGCTGGCACTTTCCTTCATGAAGAGGGGAAACAAAAACCTTTTTTAAAAAATCAGCTACACGATAGCTTAATGGTAGTGCACATGCCTACCACCAAAGCCCTGGGCTCACTCCCCAGCACCACAAAACATCCAAAACAACAACAACAAAAAAAAAGCTCAGTCATTAAAAATGACTTACTCAAAATTATTCAAATTCATTTTGAATAAGGTAGCAGCAAAGAAAATAACACAGTATTTTTATTTGCAGAAGTCATAAATTTTCCCTAGTAGCTAATTCTAATTTCTGAAGATGATTCTTTTTTTTTTTTTCTGGTTCAGCCCTCCCTAAGGGTGAGGCTGGTGTGGCATGGGGTGCCAGGGATCAAACTGAGGTTCCCTGCACCTGCCTAACCTTGCCTAAGCAGCGCTTTAGGCCACTGAGCTATGTCACAGGCTGTTGAAGATGAATCTTATCAAGAATCACTGCAGTCTTACATCATCTGACATCCAAATACACCAACTTTAAGAAGGGCCATCCACTGAAAAAACAAATCCCTCGAACACACAGGAAGTAAGTCGTACTTGTAATTTTGAGAAATAGAATTGCTTTAGGGGTGAGAAAATCCTAACAACTGCTTACCCAAATACAAATCAACTGGGTAAAAATATCTGTATGTCTTGATTTAAGTTGAGGTTCATTTGTTTTCTCTCTATTTATAGAAAAAATTACAGAAAAAAAAAAACACTTGAAAAATGAAAGCTCCCATGCAAAATAAACAATTTATAAGAGTAACACACTATCTCTTAGAAAACTGCTTGGAGTCCTGACACAGGAAAGGATGTTTATGTTTATAAGGAAAAGAGCATGAAAGAAAATTATGGACTCTCTCATCAGAAGACACTAAGCTGTGAGGATACAGAGAGGTTTCCCTGACCAGAGCTCAGAGACAAAGAGGAACCACAGAACAGAACACACATAAAAAAAAGAAAACTATCTGACAAATGATAGCCAGGCCCCACAAATCCTGATAATATGACATTCTACTTATTAAAAACATCAGTCTTGGAAGACTCCAGGCAAAGTAATTTTGAAAATGTACACAAGTAAATTAAAACCAGGCTTATGATTCTTCTTATTGTTAAGTTCCTCATCCATATTCCTCTGCAAATCTAATGTGAAATTTTAAATTAAATGAAACAAAAAAGAGAACATGAGCACTGCTGATTTTAAGCAACAGTCCCATGTTTTACATTTTCAAAATATAATATAGCCTGAAAGTCTTTCTGGACACAGTGAGAGCACAGATTCTTCCAGGAATATTGGTTTCAGGGAATACAGAAAAAATGCCAAATCTATAGGAAGCATGTACAGAAGTTGTACTTATTAATTTACCTAATCTACTTGGTAGCAGACATGTTCTATAGCCTCATGCTGCATCGTTGGACAGGGTTGCTTTGATTTAGCCAGTGCCAAGAGATTTGTACCAGGAACCAGCAGATACCCAGTTTTGCAACCAGTTTATACATCATCCATTCTCTGTTCCTTTATTTGTAAAGCAGCAACAAATATCGACCCTCCATGAATATGTTCAGGAGGCTCAATTTTCTAAATAAAGCTGGATGTGGTGCTACATACCTATAATCTCAGGTACTTGGGAGACTAAAGCAGGAGGATTGCAAGTTCAAGGCCAGCCTGAGCAACGTAGTAGATTCCTATGTCCAAATAAAATTTTAAAAATGGTTAGACATAGTTGACTGGTAGACCGTGTATGTGGGTGAAGCCCTGGGTTAGATTTCTAGTTCTAAAACAAAAAGTAGGGAAAGAAATTAAATAAAACATCAACAATTTTAATAACTGCAAAGCCTTGTGTAATTGTATCAGCTTTGGTTCTGTCCTTAGAATGCTATGTGTGAATGCAGTGGAACCATGTGACACTATAGAATCATAGAATAATCTCAGTAATTCTGTCATTTAGATCCCCACTGCTGGACATTCAGATAGCAGCAGCGTCAAGCCCATTATTTTATGATGAGCTGAGGTAAGAACGTAGATATGTGTGGGGACTGCATAGTAAAAGCCCCAAAGATGCACACCTCTGAGGCATCCCCACTCTTGCTAACCTGTGGAATTCCAACTAGCTTAGCAGTTGTGGTGCATTTGCTATATCACAAAGATCTTGTTTGTGCCAGTCATAAACTTTTTAGCATATGTATGCCTGAGAGTAGTTGGGTTTTTTTTGTTTTTTTGGTTTTGTTTGTCAGCCAAGGTCTTGCTATATAGTGCAAGCTGGCCTTTAACTCATAGTGATCCTTCTCTTTCAGCCTCCTGAGCTCTGAGATTACAGTAAAAATAGTTTGATAAAGAATTTTTAAAAATATAAAGATGTAACACTCCTGTGGCCACCCTTGACAGTGCTGCCCCTTTCCACCACACATGACACAGCTAATTTGATCATCCTTTAATGATTATCCACACTGTCACAGGGGACATCTGAGAAACAACTAACTTCCTTTAGTACCTTTAGTAAAATATCATGTCCAAGGAAGGAAGGTTTTTTTTTTTTTCTTTATTTATTTTTTTTAATTTTTAAATTTTTTTTTATCAGAACCAGGGATTGAACTCAGGCCCTTGCACTTGCCAGGGGACCACTTATTCCACTGAGCCATCTCCCAGGTTTCTTTTTGTTACAAAAAAAGAAGAAGGAGGAGGAGGACGAGTAGGAGAAAAAGGAGAAGGAGGAGGAAGAGGTGGAGGAGGAGGAGAAGAAGAAGAAGAAGAAGAAGAAGAAGAAGAAGAAGAAGAAGAAGAAGAAGAAGAAGAAGAAGAAGACTGAAAGAGGGAAGTAGCACAAGAGAACTAAATACCAATGGTGGGATTTTAGACCCAATAGCTCCTCAATAAAAGTTCTGATGTGTACCTCAAGTCCATTCCACTAGTAGCTACTCACTTCCTCCAAGTGGAGTGAGACTTTGGCATCTCCAACTATACAATGAATGAACCTACGGGGAGAATTAAAATGAAAGGTTAAGTTTTCCCTGGGAAGCACCATCCCCAAACTCAGGTCTGGCCAATCTCAGCAGCAACAGCCTGACTAGTTTTAATAGCTAGGAAGATGCTTAAGGAAATGTCAGTCGCTACGATTACCCCAAGTCCTGTCTGCATACATAATAACATCATTACTGACAGATTCTTGGCTAAACCAATCCTCTTTTAAATATGCAGACTAGTCAAAATGAAATACTTATTAGAGAAGGATTGGAAAGGATGAAACTGGAAATGATCACTCGAACTAAGAAAAAAAAAAAAAAAAAAAAAAACCAGCCTCATTAAAAGGAGAAAAAATATGGGCAATCAGAGCTAGCCAGACACCAAAAATATGTATGAATAAACAGCAAGGCAGCCATCCGGGGCTGGCATGGTGGCCTTTGAGGGTACCGTGATTAGAAAGAATGCACCAGAGAAGCCAGCGCCAGCCTGCAGTACATGCTCCGGAGACTCACGCGTGCCCGCAGTCCCAGAGGGCCGACAGTGTTCTATCAGATGGGAACATTTCCTCTGCTTATGATCAGAGGGTGCCCTAAAGCCTCAGGACTTCCGAGGGCTCATTATTGTCATTCTTTTTTCCTGCAAAAGTTGTCCTTGTTCATAAGCATGCCTAATCTTTCTGAATCATCCTAAACTATCAGTAACAATTATTCCAGGATTAAATTTTTAAAGTTAATTGCTAAATTAAAAAAAGAATCTTGTCTCAGTTGTAAATTTTTCTACCATTTCATTTTATTCTGTCTTTTGTTCCTTTATTATAAAAACACAAACACAGCCAATTGTACTTTAACATTTATTATTTTATAGCAGCTAGCAGATTTCTACTTCCTCCCAATTACAATGTTTTACTCATTCACATCGAGGGTTTATCTTGTTACAATAACGATAATTGTTTTAGCTGACTTTCTTTAAATTATTCCTTGTCTAGCTAAGTAATTTTTGAGACATAGATGAAATGGGCCAGGCCATTTAAAATTAGGACATGTACCTTGTAAAAACAAACATTTTATCATATTATTTTCACTAACCCATTTAAATCAGGCTGCTCTCTTATTTTACTTGATTAAAAGACTTTTGAGGGGACCAGGAATATAGCTCAGCAGTTTAAATCCTTGCCAGACAAGCTTAAGGTACTGAGTTCAATCCCTAATGCCACAAAAAAAAAAAAAAAAAGATAAAATAAATGAAAGACTTTTTTGGTCACAAGACATTTTTTAAACTGTCCATAAGGGTGTCTTCATACATTCCCAGAAGTGTTAGAATTTATTCAGTTTTCACAAAGATATTATTTAAATCATCTCTTTCTAAAATGCAATGGCATCATAGGGTCTCATGGAAAATTTCTATCCTTGGTATAGTAAAATGTCTAAGTGCTTCTGGATTTCTACAATCATGCCTCCTGGATGGTTCAGTAGTCCTAGTCCTTCACATCTGGCTTAGCTATCCTGCTCGCATCCTCTGCTGACAAAAGGCAACTGTGCTTTATGTATGCGATCTGTTCTTGATTGCTGATAATTAGACAGAGGCAAGAGCCAGCCAGTGCTTCATTTTACCATCAGGTTCACAAGATGACTTGGAACCAAAGTACTATGGAGCCAGGAATGCACTGGGACAACAAAATCCTCACTTTGGGAAATTTGAATTAGGAAGTGAAAAAATAGAAAGAGGTACAGAAACCATTCCATAGAAAAGGTAACAAACAAGCATGTTTCAAGTTACAAAACAGTCAAAACTGTAATAAGAAACTATGGATTATGAGCAACCATAACACAGAAACTAAGAGGATAAAGTGACTTCCTCTAGTGCTCAGAGAAGCAGACATGTAGAGAACGATTGCTTCCTTTTGCTGAGCAAGCAGTAGAGACCCAAGACCCCTTGCTGCTGAATTTTCTTGAGGTGATTTGGATTCAAAAATGCCACTTCAATGCCAGTCTCTGTGGTTCTTGTTCACGGATTTCTGTGAGAGTCGACCTTGAATATAGTTATATGATAACTGCATACTTGAACTGGTTTATGTCTCTTCTCTGAGAAATCCAAGAGCCTACTTACAATACTCATTCTGCTCTCTTCTTTAGCTGAGGTTATCTTCTGTACCAATGACGTTTTCCAGATTACATCATCTCTCTGTGCCTGGACTGCTCCACATTTCTGTAATGCCTTCCACATGCGTCTGACATAATACCTACATCATTTCACATTATACGGTTTTCCTCTTTAGACAGTGAGCTTGCAAGATTCAAGAACTGCCTTGTTAGTACTTTTTGTAACCAAAGTCTAGCACAGCTCCCCTGCAAATGAGAGGGGCCTTGATAAATGTCTCTGAACTTATTGAATGACTCCACAATTTGTATTTTAATATTCATTTTATCTCCCAGATAAATAATAAATATGTTAAATTTATATGTCTTGGAAACACAACTCAAAAATCTGAGTAGATACTTCTCAAATGAGAAGATCCAAGTGGTCAATAAGTATATAAAAAAGTTTCACATCTGTAGTGCATAGAGAAAATTAGAGTCATAACATCACAACATAACGATCAAATTTAGCTACAAAAAAGGGAGCAATTCTAAACATTGCCAAACATGTGGAACAACTAAAATTTTCACATTGGTGGTGAAACTACAAATTGAAAAATCAGTTAACAATATCTACCAGAGCTAAACAGATAAGGTGTAGCCATAATGTATAGTGAATGTCTAAATTTTAAAAACATCTTACAATTAAAGACATTGCTATTAATTCCATCAAAACACTGTCCCTCACTTGGAACACACTTATGCCATCATTCTTGTCACTTTCTGAGAGCTTCTTTAGAGGTCCTAGCAAGGGAGCACAGCTACACATATATCCTTGATGGAGGAATAGTCCTCTTCCATAGGGAGCACAGATTTGGAAGAGACACACATGGAGCATTGAGGGAGGAAGGGGACACCGGCCTAGCCTGCCCAATTAGCCAGATCAATGCTGGTGATCAATGACATGACAAATGTTGCAGCCAGATCTCCCTCTCATCCTCTTGCTACTTCCTGAAGTAGCTCTAGAAGGTCTCTTTCTCAAGTGTCTGTACAAATATGATTTATATGAATAATATATATCTTTTGGGAACAATTTATATGTATATATCAATTATATATACATATATATATATATATATATATATATATATATATATATATATATATCATGGTGTATAAACATCGACCAGATTCACCTTACCTGGCACAGTGTGACTCTCGGATTTAGTTACATTGTCATGGCAGCTTCAGTACTCAGTACTCAGAATACACACAAAACATTTGCCTTTCATACTTATTTTGCCTTTGGGGAAGAGCCAGAAGTTATACAATGCTTGATCTAGTGGATGAGGCAGATGAGGACAAAGCCATCATGTTTTTATGAGCTGGTCTTTTCTGTCGGATGGCACTAGGGAGCAGGACTCACTGAGTTTTCATTCATGCCTCTTAAAGATACTCAGGAAAGAGAACCTGCAGAACTGCTGCAGAAGGCAATAAGAATGATGAGATAAGTGTGTTCAGTGCAAGGGAGTGTCTTTCAAAACTTTGCATTCTTCGGTATAACAAAGCAAATCTACTCCTACATATATAGCCAAGAGAATTTATTTTTTTTACTTAAAAAATTAATTTTTGTATGTATTTATTTATTTATTTGGTACAAGGTCTTACTTAGACTTGTAGTGATTTTCTTGCCTCAGCCTCCCCAGTGCTGGGATTACAGGCATGTGCCACCATTCCTGGTTTCAGTGGCTGGCAAAGGGGTTCTGGGGCCAACACCACATGCAGGACCAGGGATCAAACCCAAGTCCTTGTACTTGCCAGACAGGCACTTAAACAGCCGGGCTATCTTCCCTAGCCCAACCAAGAGAATTTCATAAGTGTGTTTCACCCCTCTTTCTGGTAGGTTTGGTGGCAGTGTTGATTGAGGAGTGAAGCCAGAGACTTCCATAATCTAAGTATGCATTCTGAAAAAATAAAATAAATTTAAATATGAATTCTAACACTGAACTCTATCTTCAGCCCCAAGAACTTTACTCTGACTGATCCAAAACTGGATAAAAACTAAACTGTCCATCAACGACAGGTCAAAAGTGTATTAGACATAACATATTCCTGGAAAATATTACAATATAATGAAAATACAAATGATAGATATATGCAACAGCATGAATGATTCACACAGATATAGTACTGAACAGAAACAGGTATAGCAGACAATATGGTGTGATATTCCTGTTAAATGAATTTTTAACAGAGGCAATTAAAGGTATGATAATAAATGTCAAAATAATAACCTTGCAGTGGGGAAAGGTATAGGCAGGGGACTCTGGAGTACCAGAGGTCTTATATAACTTGATCAAAGTGGTCATTACAAAGTAGTATGCAAATATAAAAAATACTCATTGAGCTGCATGTTTAAGATGTGAACATTATATGCCTATTGTATCATAATCTTACAAAGAAGAAAAGTGAATGCTGGGGAGATAGTTTGGTGGCCTAAGTGCCTGTCTGGCAAGCTCGAGGACCTGGGTTCTGTCTCCAATACTGGATACTGTGTTGACTATCAAAACTGGGTGTGGTGATGCATGCCTGTAACCCCACCACTGGGGAGGCTGAGACAGGATGATGACTGTGAATCCAAGCAGCATAGCAAGACTCTGTACCAAATAAATAAAAGATTAAATCTTGTAAAAACAAAAATGTAGGGGCCAGAAGATGGCTCAGTAGCATAAGTGCTTACCTGGCAAGCACAAGGGCCTGAGTGCAATCCTCAGTTCTACCAAAAAAGAAAGAAAAAGAACATATATTCTATTAGTATTCTCTACAGATTCACTATATATACAAAAGTTTAAAAATTATGAACAATTTCCAGACTATAAATTAGTGCAACCAATATAAAAATCAGTATGGAAATTTTTTTTAAAAAATCACCCAAAACCCACTAGAAATAGACATTCCACTTGACCCAACTCTGCACCTTGTAAACATCTTCCGTAGAAGTGCATGTTGCAGAGGTGCATGTGGTCTCAGCTACTTTTCTCATCCCTGAGACTTGGTGTCTGATACCTGCCTAGGTATCAGACAAGGAGAGATTTCTTTTGGCTCATAGTTTGGAGAGGCTTCCATCCACAGTCAGCTGGCTGCAAGGCTGCCCAGTGGAAGGCCCTGGATGCAGGGAAGTTGCTCCTTTCATTACATCTAAGATGCAGAGAGCACGAAGGGAGGACCTGGGAAAGGAAACACACCCTTCAGGTCATGTCCTCACTGGTTTGATTCTTCTTGATGTTTAGCTATGACACCCCCATAATTCAGTTATCTTTTAAAAGCTCTCCGACACTCTGGGCACACATGCAAATACAAACCATAACACGTACATGTCCATATTTGTACCTGTACAACTCACACTAGCTAAATCTTGGAAGCAGTCTGTGTCCATCGACACATGCATATAATGCATAAAGAAAATGTGATGCATACAAAATGGAGTACTACTCAGCCACAGCTAAATTTGAGACCCTAAATTTGAGACCCTAATATTACAGGAAATAAATCAGGTACAGAAGATTAAATAGTGCACTGTCTCTCACATAGGAGAAATCCGAAGTGTACATAATCTAAAGAAAAAATAAAAAAATAGATGATAGGAGATAGCACTTTTCAGGTGAGAAGGAGAAGTATGGATAAAAGGAGATGAGAAAGATAGAAGACAAGGAAGTAAAGAAAGATTAAGATGCAGGATGCATATGCACAAACTCTCTCATGATGAATGAATTCATTGTGTATCACAAAGAAGAACTAATAAAATATTAATAAATTGTTTATTTCAAGTATAACACTTATCCTCACAGGCCAAACCTTAATGAACTGGGAAGATTGGGGATTAAAAGACCTGAGTTCTATGGGTTGGCCAAGTAGCTCAGCGGACTAAGGTGTCTGCTTAGGCAGACACAGAGACTGGGGGTTCTATCCCCAGCATGCCATGCTGGCCAGTCCCTGGGTGCTCTGAGACAGTGACTGACACTGAGTATTGTGGTACATGTCTATAATCCCAGCACTTGGGAGGCTGAAAACAGGAGTATCACTATAAGTCCAATCTGTATAGTGAGACCCTGTAGACCCTGTATTAAAATACATTAAAAGAAAAAAAGACATTAGTTCTAGCCACATAAACTTGATCACATTAATAAATCTAAACTTCATCTCTCTTCACTCCTAATTTCCAGCTCTGATGTGTGTCAATAATAATAAACAAGTAAGATATAAAGAATGCCATCAAGTGGTAAAGAGAAAAAAATCAAGAAATGAAACTAGGGAGGGAAGGAGCAAGAGAGAATTGTGATTCTTAAAGAGCTGTCAGGCAAGTACTCACAGATGACACTTGAGAAAAAATCCAAAGGAGGGAAAGAATGAACAAAGCAGCGCAAATACCTGGGATCTGTAGCAAAGATATTTCCATCAGAAAACAGATGACATATTCATCCCTCAGCCTAGAATTTAATGCATGCTTTAGAGTCACCTCAGTATGATTTTTCCAGCCATCCCCATTTTGTGTGTGTGTGTGTGTGTGTCTTTAAAAGTACTCCTGCCCGTATCTTTATTACTTATGATTTAATAAATAGTAGTAATCATTTGAGACAGTATTTATCTAATTTTTTCTGTTTTAAAAGCTACATGCAGCCCAAAATAAAAAATAACAAAGACAATTTTTCTTTTGTGAAATAAACTTTCATTGTAGATTGAATTTAATATATTAGTCTCAGGCTTAAAGGGTTAGGGTCCTAGATGTCATTGCCTTTCTCCTTTAAAACAAGGGAGTATAATTATGAAATAATGGATTTTTATTCATATTCGTGGCCTTAAAAATCAATATTTAAGGACTGGGGAAATAGCTCAGTGGTCTAAGCACCAGCTTGACAAGTGCAAGGACCCAGGTTCAATCCCTGTGTATCTACCACACGCTGGCCACCAAAACTAGGCATGGTGGTACATTGCTGTAATCCCAGCACTAGGGAAGCTGGGACAGGAAGATCATTATGAGTTTGAACTGCATAGTGAGACCCTGTACCAAATAAATAAATAATTTTTAAGTCAAAATTTAGGACTGAGGAGATGCTCAGCCTACACAAGTGCCTGCCTGGCAAGCACAAGGTCTTGAGTTCAACATCCAGTACCAAAAAAAGAAAAGGTCAAAATTCAGTAAGAAAACTCCCATAAGACCAAAAACATCTTGACATTAGAAAGAACATTTCAATTATCTAAATTCTGACTTTTGCACAGGTTGAATATTCAGTCACTTTAAGATCATTTCAGATACATTCTATTTAGTATTTCTGTCTTCTGACACTATCATTTGAAGACAACTTTGAGCCTCCCCCCTCAAAAAAAAAAGTCTACTATAAGTACTACTCTTTCTATACAACTTTAAGGTCTTTTTAAATGTATTTTGTTGTTAGAGGTCTCGGACTCACTACACAGCTCAGAATCATAGTGATCCTCCTGTTTTCAGCCTTCCCATTGTTGGGATTCTAGGCATAAACCATCACTCCCAGTCTCAGTGGCTGGCTCAGCCCACCCAGGGAGCAGGGCTTGAGAGGTATATGGCTGGAAATGGGGTCCCTGTACTTGCCTAAGTGTCTTTAAGCAGGGGAGTTAGTCTACTGAGCTACCTAGCCGGCCTAAGCTCAATTTTTGAAGAAGGTTACTAAACATACTGCAATGACCAACAATCTGCCAGCACTTTGCTTGTTGGTCAGTCCTGTGGTGATGGCTATTACTCATCCTTTACAAATAGTATACATGCTTGGCTGAACCTGGTAAGTAAAATCTTTACATTTTAATCAACACAGAACACATTTTCCACCATGGATGAGCTGTGTAAGGACTTGGATAAAGGTAACATTTTAATCAAATTCAACCTGGAGAATCTTTTTGTTATGCTAGAGGTATAGATAACTGGAACTTTTCCAACAAAGTTTATAAAAATCTCCAGATGCATCCTTGACTTGAGAAGACAGCCTCTTCCTCATTTTAAAAGATTCTATTTGTTTTGCTTATTTCACTGCAGAAACAAATTTCCCTTGGCAATCAGGGTTGATATTTTCTGGAACTATTTTTTCTTAATTTTTCCTGTGAACAGAGAACTATTTTAATTGACATTTATCACCAGACAGAATAAGAATCATTTCAGTTCTGAAATTTTGGAAGAAACATTTCCCATCTGTTTCAGTAACCCAACTGGCTAATTACATTGCCAAGAATAATTTGTCACAAATGGAAAGACCATTCTTTGGGGGGAAACTCTTACTGCTTTATCTTACATCACATACTGATTGATGAGCAATTATGAAAAACTTATGAAACCAACGTATGCCATAGATTTATTTGACAAATTATATTCCAAAAGGAATCATAAAATGCTGTTTAATAATTTATGTTGTCTTAAAAAGAAGAGATGGAGTCTGTTGGTTAGTTTATATCAGCAAAATTGCCTCTATTAGACAGACATATCCTGCTTTTAAAGTGTAGGCTGCTGGACTATGAATGGCTTAGCCAAGCAAGAAAGAGGTACAGAGCAGTCAGGGTGTCTGTGGACCATCTCTACTTTCTGTGACTTCAGTGACAGGCCACCAATCCCGTGTGGTCACCAAGAGCACTGAATCTAACCTTAAGCATTTGCTGGTTTGGCAACTTACACATACATGTCCTACAAGGTCCTGCCTTTACTCTTGTCATTTAATAATAACAATGATCACTTGAGGTAGTATTTGTCTTATTTTTCCTACTTTAATTGAAAGACAAAAAGTCTTACATATACCCAAATATATGTAAAGATGAAGAAAAGTTTCTCTTTCTGAGAAATAAATATGAATGTTTATAATATGGCTAGAATCTCATTATATTAATTTTAGATCTAAGGGATCTGATGAGATAATTCTCATTCATAAAACAGGTATTCCAAAGTAATAGCAACTACTTCATAGAACTGTCATAGAAAATTAAATTAGCTAATACATTTGAATCTCAATAAATGCCAGTAATATTATAATGATTATTAATATTATTATAGCCCTATGTGTATTTATGCTTTCTTTTCCATATTAAAAGCAAACTTTCTATCCCAGGGTAGCTCTTTGAGTTTTCACTGAGTGAACCTTAAAATTATGACTGAAAATCGGAGCCACCTGGAAAACTTAAAGGGGGAAGGGTGCTATGCCCTGTGTCCATTCAGAAAGGGATTCTAATTTATCAAGTCTTGGGTAGAGGTTAACATGAGAATAATAATGGTAATTTTTTTAAAAAGGAAATTATTTCATCATTGTTTTTAGCTCCCCAGGAATTTCTGAGTATACAGCTAGGGATCTTAGAAAAACATTTGAATCCTAGATGGGAGCAAGCCTTAGGGACAGGCACAGTAATAGTAGGAAAAGTAAAAGAGAAGGAAGCGCTGAAGACCAAGAGAACCTCTCAGTAGTGACCATGGAGTTTCATGGTTCTTTTTAGCAGAACTTTCGTTGCTGTTGTTATTATTGCCTTACTAAGAATTGATCCTAGGGCCTCATGCTTATTAAAATTGCTCCAGTGCTGAGCCACATCCCTAGTCTCTCCTGCTTTGGTAAAAAAGTATTTCAAGAAAGGGTCTCATCGAGTTGCTCAGGCTGGTAGCATTTTTCTTGATAGTAATCTTAAGTTCGATGACCAGCTTTTTCAGTGACCCCCTGCTCTTTCTCTCTCTCTCTCTCTCTCTCTCTCTC